>CM060078.1:23234590-23237090 GCA_030533445.1 Cyprinodon diabolis
CAAGGGGTATCCACTTTGCACTACAGTATTTACAGGGTTTGTATTTCTGAGGATGTTTGTTTGATTCCCTAGTTGGTGAACTGGAGCAGAAGACAAAGGAGAAACTTGAAGCAGCAAAGAAGAGAACAAGCCAAGAAATCACAGAGCTGAAAGATAAGCTGAAAGCCAGCAGGGAGAACATCAACCACTTGAAGACAGAGATAAGGAAGCTGGAGGAGGATGGAGATCATAAAGAGCACTGAAGGGTGCTAAAGAAGAAAAAAAAACTGATGTTCTGTCATTGTTTTTTTTTTTTAATCTCTCCTTTTTTTCATCAGTTGCTTGAGTACAAAACAAGACTTTTGAAACATGTATTTTGTGTTGTAAAGTTTATTTTTTTGTGTAATTCCTTATTTTCATAGCGTTGCGTCTAGGGACAGGCGTAGGGGGCGGATAAAACTAGCCATTTCTCGAATTTAAGATTTTTACTTGATTGTAGTTCAATCAAAAGTTTCTTGTTTTCATTTGTCTCTCTTTTTTTGCAAGGGGCAGCATGTGCTTATTTCTAGTTTGTCATTTTGACTGTTCATATTTTACTGATGTGACTTTTTTTAAATAAACTGTTTGTATGAACACTGGTGGGTTTTTTTCCCCTGTTTTCTTTGTGGGAAATTCTACTTTATAGAGGTGAACATTTTATATAAAAGTCTGCCGCCTTTTTATCTGAGGCAACCTAATTAGGCCGACCAACCAGAAACATCTCTCCGTTTGAAATTTGAGGTCGTACATTCAAATAACACATTTATGGGACAAAAATATGTTGGAAAAGAGAATGGTTAGCAGAAATAATGAAATCTGAGGTCATACAGTTTATAGTTTCTGTACTTTCCCAGTTTGTGGTTGATGCTTTGTGGACATGAGCTTTCAATGTTAAATAGAAATATACTTATATATTTTATATGGGCCAAAATTTAATTTATAACCTTCAAGGCATTTATACCTTTTTTTGTGTGTGGATTTTTTGTTGACAAGATTGTTTTACTTCTAAAATCAGTTCGATATTTCTGGTTTTATTTGCAAACTATAGAAAAGTTGAAAATGCGTCTAGGTTATTGTAATTTGGGAAGCTAAATTATTTTTAAAGATTATTTGAGGGCTTAATGAATCGGAAAAACATGAAACTTTATGGGCTAATGTAAAGTCTTTGGATTTCCGATTGTCCGTGAATGCACCTGACAGGAAGTTTCTTCTCCGGCCGGACATTGAAGCAGTTCAACACGAAACTTTGCGTGGACCCAATATTGCCCAATTTAAACAAAGTGTAAGAATGTTAGCACACTTTCTGTTAGAATGGAGATCATCCTTTTTAAATACTTTCGTATATGTGAGCAGAGGTGTAAAATATGCCACACGAGAGCGCCGCGGACTTTGGTGAACCTTGGATTAAATTACCTCCAGGTGTCCTTCATTAGATGGTGCACCTCAGGGTAAGTTTTTTTTATGAGATAAAATGCATTATTTAAGGTGAACTTGACAGAGATCTTGCTTCTACTTCTAGGTTGTCCTGGTTTTTTGGTCGTATTTGACATTTTGCCATGCTTGTTTAGTAAACTGCTACCTGGTTGTAGGCTACCTGCAGTGACGTCACCTCGTCATGCTGAATGCTGAGGCTGATTTAAGATGTTTACATTTAGCTCATGAGAATTAACACCCAAAATCAATTTTCTGATTTCCTCGTCCATTTTTATTTTTTGGGATGTGATGTGTAATATGTTCTTGTGTGTGTGTGTGTATATATTTTACTGAACTAATGTGTCTTTTGCTGTTGTTCAAATAGGGGATTAATCAGATAAAGTATGCAACTGCTAAGATAACTGTTAAAAAGACCTAGATTGTCTGACTTTTTAAAAAATAATTTAATTTACTATGTAGCCTTCAGTTACGGAAGAGGATTGGAGCCACTGAAAAAAAAAACTGTAATCTCAGAATTCTGACTGGAATCTCGGAATTCTGACTGTAATCTCAGAATTCTGACTGTAATCTTAGAATTCTGACTGTAATCTCGGAATTCATACTTTTTTCTCGGAACTCTGACTGTAATCCCAGAATTCTGACTGTAATTCTGACTGTAATCTCAGAATCCTGACTGTAATCTCAGAATTCTGACTGTAATTCTGACTGTAATCTCAGGATTCTGACTGTAATTCTGACTTTTTGCTCAGAATTCTTTTTTTTTCTCCTCAGAATTCTGACCTCTTTTCTTAGAATTCTAAATTTATTTTTCAGAATTCTGACAGCTAACAAACACGTTAGCATCAAGCCATAGCCATGTCTGTTTGAAATACTAAACTAGCTCTCTTATTTTAATCACCCTCTGCTCTTCCATTAATGAAATAGCATCACCAGGGACCCCTCAGGCATGTAAAAAAATCACCTAATTCCGTCATTTTCCTCCAACGTGTTACTGGCCCTCTCACACAACTCACATCTTTGTCAGTGAAGCTGAGTGCTCCCACATCTC
>CM060078.1:23842090-24042090 GCA_030533445.1 Cyprinodon diabolis
TGAATTGGAGCCAAACTGGTGCTGATGGCAACAATGGAGTGGTGTCATAGATGTGACGATGTGAACCTCCTGCACAATTCTGAGTGTCCTGTCAGGAGATGAGGTACAGAACGGTGGTGTTAATGATGCAAATAAGTTACAAGAATGTCCTCCACTTGGTATCATGTGTGGCTACAGTACAACATGTTGCAGATCAATGCACTTTGTGCAAAATCTTTGTAATCGTCACGTGTTCTGAGCTACAGAAGACGTAATTGGTTATAACGTCCACACCCCCTCTCGTCTCACCATTATCTCTTGTCCTGTCGGCTTCGAACACCGGAGTCCAGGATTTACTCTGTTAGCATTTTGCGTCCGAAATACGGAGCCGCTTTCAAAAGCCGAGAGCTCATGCTGCGCTCTAAATAAGAGGGAGGGGGGACACACATTGCCTTTGACTGAGTTAAATGATGAAATGCATGAGCAAATTTATTGGGAAATATGGCTGCCTGGAGGACAGAGGACTTGCTCGACTAGTCTGAGCCATTTCTAACATAAAGCAGAAATAACCTTTAATGTTATATTGAATCAGTTTAACTGACCAACAGAAAGCTTGAAACTTCTGTGTCCGTTCTGAAGACTCCCAAACGTTTTGTAAGGGAGAGATTAGGATTCAGATAGTTTTATCAATGTGATATATACATCTCAAGATATGTTGAAAAGTTTACTTTTACAAAGGAACTATTTCTCCTTTATAATCTCTTGAGAATTTGAATAGCATGACTTCAATTGTTCCTATTGATAGAATGTTGCTACTTAAACTTAGATTTATTTTGTCATTTCTATTCACAAGTGTAAACAAAAAGAAATTTTGTTTAAAACAGCTCTAGACAATTAAATTTTTTTAAGTGCAGCATTGAAAACTAATAACTACATAAAAATAATTGTAATATAAACATATGACTGTATATTTACAGTTCTAACATTAATTTGCTTCGAAATCTCACCCCAGAGGGCAGCAGGGAGAACAGTCCATGTTGGGGGTGTGAGGAGTCATTTATGTTATGGGCTCTGGAAACGCAGCGCTGGGATGAAATGTCTTTAATGGAGGGAAGAGGAGCCCCGATGATCTTCTCTGCAGTTCTTACTACTCTTCTCACCTTCTTCCAGTCTAAGGCACTGCAGCCTCCACACCACACAGTGAGAAAGCTGGTTAGAACGGTCTCTATGGTGCCTCTGTAGAAGGTGGTGTTACATCCACACAAGACACAACATATTTAAGGACACGAGACAAAAGAAGATGAGTGTTCAATCAGTTTTTATTTTCAACTTCTCCACTTTTCTGATCTTTCCTAAAAAGGGAAAAGGAAAAAGATGGTCAGTTGGCCCTCAAATCCCGTGTCCCATAAAAAAAAGAATCGAAAAAAAAAAGAGAAAAGAGAAACAAAACCTTCCAAAAAGTATTAACAGAAAGATGGACCTGGTGAGCCGGCAAAAAAGAATAAAACGGCACAGCCGAGGGCCAACCCTATACAGGGCCGTCGAAGCCTCAGCTGAAGCCGGACTAAGCAAAAAAGGGAAAAATCTATATTAAAGAAAAGATCGAAAACTGGACCACCGGTCCCACCAGGCCAAAATCGGCAAACCACAAAAAATAACAAAAATTACCACATGGCAGCCTCGAGTTTAGTCTCAGCCCGCTACCACGGGTCGAACTCAGGAGCGAGAGAAAAGCGGCGTCTCAGCAGGGCGGAGTGGGGCGGCCTCCCACATTCTGAACCCCGGCCTATTTATAGGCGGGCCACAATGCCGCAAATTAACGTAATTAAATGTGCTTACGTCGCAACAAGAAAAAGAAATAAACAAAAGAAATAATAATGTGCCCGAAGCACATAACAGTGAGGATGGGTGGGGGCAGGTGGGCTCTCCTCATCCTTCGCAAGAAGTACATGTGCTTTTATGCCCTTTTGATCAGTGACGTGGTGTTTACATTCCAGGTGAGGGTGTCTGTGATGTGCACCTCCAGGAATTTGGTGCTGTTGACCACCTCTACAGCTGAGCTATTGATGACCAGTGGGGCGTTGTTAGGGTGCTACTTCCTGAAGTCCAAGTGATCTCCTTCATCTTCTCCACATTTAGGATCAGGCTGTTATCTTTGCACCAGTCCACCAGCTGCTCCACCTCCTCTCTGTAGGTCTGGTTGTTGTCATCACTGATGAGGGCCACCACCGTGGTGTCGTCTGCAAACTTCACGATGTGATTTGTGGTGAACCTGGGGACGCAGTCATGTGTCATCAGGGTAAACAGCAGGGGGCTCAGGACACAGCCCTGAGGGGAGCATGTGCTTAGGATGATGACATCAGAGGTGTTCTATCCAACCCGGACTGATTGACGTCTGTTGGTGTGGAAGACTGATTGACGTCTGTTGGTGTGGAAGTCCAGCAGCCAATTCTGGAGGGGTGTATTGAATCCCATCAAATGCTGTGGGATGATGGTGTTGAAAGCTGAACTGAAGTCCAGAAACAGCATCCGCACGTGGGTGGTGTTCTCCACGTGTGCCAGGCTCAGGTGAAGAGCAGAGGAGAGGGCGTCCTCAGTGGAGCGGTTCTGTTGGTAGGCGAACTGGAACAGGTCGAATGTTGGCGGCAAACTGGAGAAGATGTGTTCTTTAACCAGCCATTCAAAGCACTTCATCATGATGGGAATCAGTGCGACAGGCCGGTAATCATTTACTGAGTTGACCTGAGGCTTCTCTGGGACCGGAATAATCGTGGCAGACTTGAAGCATGCTGGCACTACAGTGTGGATTGGTCCAGTGAGATGTTAAAGATGTCTCTGAGGACAATGGCCAGTTGATCTGCACACTCCTTATACACCCGCCCAGGTATGTTATCAGGCCCTGGGGCCTTGATTGGATTGACTCTCCTCAGAGTTTTCCTCACTTCAGCTAGGTCCAGGTTTAGTGCCTCCTCTCCCTGGCGTGGAAAAGCTTTCACCGCTGGAGTGCTGTTTAGTGCCTCAAACCTTCCTAAGAAGTTGTTCAGTTCATTTAGGAAGTCAGTGTTTGTTGCATCTACTGGGAGGGGAGTGTGTGTTGTAGTCTGTGATCATCCGAATGCCTTTCAAATCCTCCTGGTGTTCCTGGTGTTGATGTCGTCATGGAAAAGATCCTGGATTTTCTGGCTGTGGTTCTGCCTCGCTGATCTGATGGCACGTTTCAAGTTGGTACGCGCTGTTCTTAGTGCCTCTTTATTACCCGACTTGAAAGCTGAGTTCCGTGCTTTTAGCGATTTCTGAACCTCTCCATTTATCCAGGATGGTTGGTTGGTGATGCTCTTTTTGATGTCGACGCCCTCTATGCATTTGTTGATGTAGGCTGACACAGTCATAGCTTACTCATCAATATTTAGTAAGTTGTCATATGTTGCTGCAGGCTTGAATATGTTCCAGTCAGAGTATCAAAACAGTCTTGGAGTGTTTCCATGGAGCCCCCAGTCCTCACTCGGACCTCTTTAACTGTCGGTTTGGCCCTGATCAGCTGGGGCTTATTTGCAGGGATAAGCATGACAGATAGGTGATCTCATACTTTATCATCTGATACTTTATCATCAAGATGGTTGGATCTGGAGCTGGGGCTTGACAAGAACATACTTTTAACATTTTTCGTGTTTAAATATATTTATTGAATTTTTTGCAAGAAAATGTAAAACAATAAAGAACCCCAATATCCCACCCACCCCAGCTGTCACTGTGAAAGCAAAACATTGCACTGACATGCCAGATCACAGAGAGAAGTTGTACGTTTCAAAATAAATACAGATACAGTACGAAAGTAAAAATTAACAAATAAAAGACAGCCATCAGGGACTACACCAATGTTGCTGGGTTATCAAAAAATATAAAAAAGGGTTTCCAGACCTTTAAAAATTTCTGTTCAGAACCACGTAGCGAATATCTGATTTTTTGAGGTTCAATAAAACATCTTTAATCTAGTGAGACAGTGACGGTGGTGCAGTGTCTTTCCACTTTAAAAGGATAAGACGACGTGCCAGTAGAGTAGAAAAAGCTATCGCTTTGTGACCTCCGACTGGGAGTCGAGTCGCCCCCGGGAGTACTCCCTCAGAAGTTACCCCAAATAGTGCGAGTAGAGGATTAAGGGGAATCTCAACACCCAGAACAGTAGATAATGCCTCAAATACGCCTTTCCAAAATCCCTCCAAACTGGAGCAAGTCCAAAACATATGAAGCAGAGTGGCTTCACCTCTCTTGCACCGGTCACATGTAGCATCCGTTTGTGGATACATTTTTGCCAATTTAGATTTTGACATGTGTACTCTGTGAACAACTTTAAACTGGATTAGCGAGTGGCGCGCACACATGGACGAGGAGTTGACACATTTTAATATATTGGCCCATAGATTATAGATACTTTTAACATTTTTAATACTATTAATAACCTCCTGTTATTAATAGACTCTTGATGATAATAAATTCTTACTTTTTTAATTTAGTGCAGGATTAATAATTAAGAGATCAGATAAACTCAAATCAAATGAACATTTTACCAAATAAAACAAAAAAATCGCCATCCGAGAAGCGGGACTTCACACATGGCTATGTCAAGAGAGGGGTGCTGCAGACGGGCTAACGTTAGCCCAGGCTGCGGTCACCCTCACAAGTCAGTCGTCTCAACATCGGAACTTTTTTCAAATTGCGCACCGAATTCTTACAACCGGGAGCACAGTGAGAGTCGTGTTCTTTGACTTTCCAGTGCTTCAACACCATCAGACCTAAGCTGCTTGTGTTGTGTTTTATTGTTTTTTCGGTGGCAGGTGTGGAAGCAGACTGTTTTATCTTTTCTTCTCGTTCTTTTTCTCCCTCCATCATTTTCTCTTTCTCTGTCCCCCAAATGTTTTTTTTTTCTTCTCCCTTATCACCTCTCTTTCCATTTAAGTGGCTGTTGCATATGATTTTATTCCCAAAAACTTCTAATGAGTTTCAAACAATTACCAAGTGGAACCTTATGGCAACAGATGCAATGGTCTACTTGCGAAACCAAATCTGTTGGGCTATTATTGAGCTCTGGGATATCAATTCTCAATGCTATATCGGCAAACATGATATGAGTAAAAAAAAAAAAGGAAATAAAAATGCCCTCCATTTATTTTCTGATTGCTCCTAAAGTCCTTACAAGTAGAACAGATCCCTCTTAACCTTTCACACACAGCAGGACTGCCCCGTAAGATTATCCTAAGAGCCATTATGATAATCAGGTAGGCCCTGATTATTGGTATGGGAAATATCAGAATCGAAATAAACATCTACTGGATTCATAATAGCTTATAATTGCAAAAAAACCTGCAGACTTAATTCTTGAGTTATTAAAGTTCATCAAAACTTTTGTTTTATCTCAGCGTGATTTAAACACCCCCACAAAAGAACTATCGTATTGAAGTAAAACATGCTTACAATGATATATTGCATGTCTAATAACATCAATCATTTTGCCTCTGTTGTAATTCAACTCTAGTGAAGTAGACCCAAGGCTCCTGAGCTCCTATTCTTTTAGTGATTAGTGCCAATCAGTGTGTGTGTTGTGTGTGTCTCTGGGTGCCTGTTCCCTGCCATTGTGCTGTAACCTGGTACTTTATTGGCAGACCTGGCATAAAGCTACCCTCTTCGGGGAGTTTGGGGCTGTGAGGCTGATTTGATTAAGCTTAGCAGATCCCTTTCTAAGACTGCTCAATGGACCTAGTGTCAAAACCACTTGATGTATTAAAACAGGCAGGTAGTTAGTTGAATATTAAAGGAAAGATAAATAGCACTGGAGTCAAAGGATAAGCAGAGGTTAAGAAGATGCATTCAAAATTTTGCAAATATTTCACCTGTGAAATATTCTACCTGTTTGACCTAATATTTGATATTTAGCACATGTTAATCCATTTTTTAATCTCTACATATAGTTTGCATTACAGGCCCTACAGACAGCTTGTTGATGAAATGTCAAGTATAATTTAAATTTTACTCCCTTTAAAAAATATGGCCCTTGAGTAGATTAATGGAAACCTACCTTGAAATTACAGTTTCACTCCCTGGAGCAAAGAAAAAACACGGCAACCTGCATTAGTATTATTAATATACTATGCCTAGAATTAATCCACAGGAAATGCCATTTAAATTTTTCAAAAGAGCAGGAAATGTTGGACCTTTTTTAATTTAAAAGTATCATGATGAAAGATATTTTCTGTGGTAAACATCAAGCAGAGAGATGATGATTCTGACTCTACACCCCTATGAAAAAAAGGAGGCGCCAGCACAAACAAGATGGATAGTTCACAGTTAATGCGTTTTTTTCCTCAGTCACTTGGTAGGAATAAAATCCTCTCAATTCTGGGATCGGCTGAGTAATGAAGCCTAAAAGCAAAGCACTAAGCATGTTTATCTTTTTTTCAAGCCTTTCTGCTGCCATAAACCCAAATTTCTTGACTTGACCCCAAGACTTATTGAGGGATTCAAAGCCAATTTCAGAAGAAATGGTCACCGTATCGTATTTACTCATGAGTGTGTGCACTGAAGAGAAAACAGGAATTTAGTATATATGGGTTAAGATTTATGTTGTTAACCAGAACTGTTAAGGGGAGTATGTACCACAAGTGCTCCTAGGGGGAAAGGCTCTCCTTTTAGAGGCCCGAAGAAAATCAAGTAGAAGCTGAAAATACCACCTAAACATAATTATATTGGACAATGTAAGAGTGTAAACAGTGTTATAGATAAATATTTGCAGTTTTCAAATTTATTCTGATTTTGCTGTTTTATTGCACTTCAATGTTTTTGATCATCAAACACATTTTAATATCAGACAACTGAGAATAATTAGAGCAAGTAATGAGTAATTAAAATCAAGCTTACTCTGTGTGGGATAAGTAATTACCACATAAGCCTGCTGACTGTGTCAAACTTGATGGCAACAAAACCTGTCTAAAATGTCTAATAACTAGCTTTTTTTAATTAGGGAGGAAATCTGGTCCATTCTTTTAGCAAAAACATTTAATTCAGCCATACTGGAGGCTGCTGAACTTGCAGCCATACTGAACCTGCAGGCTACATGTTAGTGGGGCGGACATGTTTGTCTGGTCAGTTTGCATGTTTTCTAAGCCAAAACAAGGCTTTGTTTTTGGTCCACCCTATAAAGCCTTGAACTCAATGATATTTCTGACATTTTGAATTAAAAAAGCTTCCTGGATGGGAAGCGAAACGTCTTCAAACTTGGAATCAAAGTTGAGTGGGTTATTTAAAAAAAACAAACAAAAAAACTTTTTTTAATGACTATGGCCTGGATGACTGAGCATTTTCACCAGCATGCCATACTGGAGGGTTTTTTAGCACGCAAAATTTAAGCCTGGACTTTGATTTTGGAAAGAAGACAGATCCCTGATATTACCAGTGATGGGACTAACGGCGTTGAAAGTAACGGCGTTACTAACGCCGTTACCTTGTTTTAGTAACGAGTAATCTAACTAATTACTTTGACTGTAACTATAACGCAATTACCATTGCAGACACCCTGTTACTGCGCGTTACTCAGGTCGCACAATGAACCTTTTTTCATGATAGGACTCGTGCGCAGCTGCGGGAAGCTGACACCCCACCCACGTCAAAAAAACTCTGCAAATAGACTGAGTGGTTAGCAGTGTTGGGCACGTTACTTTGAAAAAGTAATTAGTTATAGTTACTAGTTACTTCTCCCAAAAAGTAACTGAGTTACTAACTGAGTTACTCCACAATAAAAGTAACTAGTTACTAGTAAAAGTAACTATTGCGTTACTTTTGCATTTCTCGCCCCCGTACCCCTCACCACCCAGCCCCCACCTTCTCGCGGTGTGATTCAAAAGTCAGCTGAATAGAGCGGACGACAAAGACAAGAACCTGCAGAGAGTTTAGCATTTATTGCAACTCAACGTAAATGACATCAGGGGGGAACGCCATGTGAAGTTTTTTAACAGGGCATTCAGATGTGGTGAGTATATGAAATTAATAACTGGGGATGTCTAATTCTGAAATCCTGTGTGTTTGGGTTGTTATAGAAACTGCAACATCTATCTATCCATCTATCTATCTAGATGTATACTCTGTGTGTGACATAAAATATGGATCTCCATCCCTGCCACAAAGGCCATCAAATAATGTTTAAAATAAAAAATACAGTAGGTTGAAAAGTCAGAGCATCCATCCATCCATCCATCCATCCATCCATCCATCCATCCAGATTTCTCCCTTTCTTCATATAGGCTATCATTTGATCGTTCACGCTCTCCATAGTTCTCCTGCTGCGCGAGCACAGGGCGACTGTTGCGCGCCTTTAGCGAGCATGCGCGTTTCCTGTCGCTTGCGCGGTGACTCTTGCCGCCTGCGCTGTGCGGAGATGCAGAGGAAACCGTATGTGATGGGGAAACGCAGCTCGACGTAACACCGGTATTTCCATCAGGAAAACGCTGTTTTGCTGCTGGAGTCATCCTCACTCTCCATCTCTCTGTGTGCTGTACGTTAACACCCACCAGCAGAAACACCCACCTACCCAACTGACAGACGGAATCTCACTATACATCAGCCATTCTCATCCTCCCCTCTCTCATGACAAGGCACGCACCTCTGGATGACCTAAAAAATAATCTTTAATATCTCTTAAACAAAAGTAGCACAAACAATATTTTTTTCTGCACAAATCTGCACTAACGTTGCACTAATCATTCAGTCTATTTGCAGAGTTTTTTGACGTGGGTGGGGTGTCAGCTTCACGCAGCTGCGCACGAGTCCTATCATGAAAAAAGGTTCATTGTGCGACCTGAGTAACGCGCAGTAACGGGGTGTCTGCAATGGTAACTGCGTTATAGTTACAGTCAAAGTAATTAGTTAGATTACTCGTTACTAAAACAAGGTAACGGCGTTAGTAACGCCGTTACTTTTAACGCCGTTAGTACCATCACTGGTGGTTAGTGCAACGTTAGTGCAGATTTGTGCAGAAAAAAATATTGTTTGTGCTACTTTTGTTTAAGAGATATTAAAGATTATTTTTTAGGTCATCCAGAGGTGCGCGCCTTGTCATGAGACAGGGGAGGATGAGAATGGCTGATGTATAGTGAGATTCCGTCTGTCAGTTGGGTAGGTGGGTGTTTCTGCTGGCGGGTGTTAACGTACAGCACACACAGAGAGATGGAGAGTGAGGAGGATCCAGCAGCAAAACAGCGTTTTCCTGATGGAAATACCGGTGTTACGTCGAGCTGCGTTTCCCCATCAGATACGGTTTCCTCTGCATCTCCGCACAGCGCAGGCGGCACATGCTCGCTAAAGGCGCGCAACAGTCGCCCTGTGCTCGCGCCACAGGAGAACTATGGAGAGCGTGAACGATCAAATGAAAGGGAGAAATCTGGATGGATGGATGGATGGATGGATACTCTGTCTTTTCAACCTACTGTATTTTTTATTTTAAACATTATTTGATGGCCTTTGTGGCAGGGATGGAGATCCATATTTTATGTCACACGCAGAGTATACATCTAGATAGATAGATGGATAGATAGATGTTGCAGTATCTATAACAACCCAAACACACAGGATTTCAGAATTAGACATCCCCAGTTATTAATTTCACCAGATCTGAATTCCCTGTTAAAAAACTTCACATGGCGTTCCCCCCTGATGTTTTTTACGTTGAGTTGCAATAAATGCTAAACTCTCTGCAGGTTCTTGTCTTTATCATCCGCTCTATTCAGCTGGCTTTGGAAACACACCGCGAGAAGGTGGGGGCTGGGTGGTGAGGGTTAAGGGGGCGAGAAATGCAAAAGTAACGCAATAGTTACTTTTACTAGTAACTAGTTACTTTTATTGTGGAGTAACTCAGTTAGTAACTCAGTTACTTTTTGGGAGAAGTAACTAGTAACTATAACTAATTACTTTTTCAAAGTAACGTGCCCAACACTGGATATTACCCTGTGGATGACAGTCGGTGTCTGGATAGGACATTTTAGAAAGTCTAAAATGAATTTCACAGAGCCATCATTAAGATTAAACTGATTTAAGAGGTTTTTTGCCAAGTTGTGGGGTTAGATAATGTTAAAGGTTAAGTCCACATTCAAGTAATGCACTTGAATTGGGTTCTGTTTCCTCAAGAGGCTTTAGCAGATAGTTAAAAAGTCAATAAATTATGACAAAATGTCCTGCTACTCAAGAGCAGAACAGCTTTAGACCATACCACTGTAATTTCTACTTGATGGTTTCACTTCCAAAAATATGGCCCTTTGTCCAGTCGTCACACAGACATTATTCTCTTCAGAAGTTGATTGATTTAGTCTTGGTCTTTTTATTTAATTGTAACACCTAAAAATTGCATTAAACATTACTGCACAAAGACTGCATATCTTACTGATATGTAGCTTTGGGCAATTTAAGCATGTTTTCTTCCTTGCAATCAAATATTTGAATCACTTAAATTACAATAATTGAGTATTTATATATATTGCATTGCTCTATCAACCTATAAACCAGAGGTTTCCAAAACTTTGTCATATGGACCATTATAATCAAGTTCAAAGTACAAAAAAATTGGACAGTAGCATAACAAATTGGAAAGAAGATATGATTGAGAAAATAGAAAACTTTACAGTCTTACAAGCTGTCGCCTACTGTATGAAAATACTTTACAGTCTAACATACAAGTTAGCTATAGCTGGCCTTTCTGTAGCATATATTTTAAATACTGCTGTTTCAGCAGAAGGACACAGGAACAACCAAATACTGTTCAATTAATTCATTACTCTGACATGAAACTATGTACCTCTTCACTATGATTTTACAACTTTTTGGTAAAAAAAATGTCACAAGTCTAGAGAAATGTTTTTGCACTTTAGCACAAAGGTTCTAGTTGCATAAAGATTTGTTTCTAATTCAGGGAGTTTCCATCCTAATAGTTGGTCTTACATTTGAGAAAAACATTTTTAAACATTTGAAGCATTCTCTTGAACATGTTCTGTAGAGGGATACTTTTAAAGCTCATACAATCCCAAAAGGTAGAGGGTGGCTAATCTTTTGTCCCTAATATCCTGCATGATCATTGCCTCCTTTTTTTCTTGTTGCTGCAGGCCTTAGGGAAAAGATGCAAATTAACCTCATTACATAACTATAAGGTCACAACATTTGCACATGGATTGCAGATTTCAAGTAATGTTATAAAAAGCAAAACTAAAGCACACAATACAGGTGACACTGGGACCTGTAGTTGGTGGCATAATATTTCAGTGTATTTTCTACTGTTTGCTGGATTCTATTTACCTACTCACCATAGGGCTCTATGTAGCTCTCAATCTTCATATTCTTCACAATCTCAAACATCTGGCTAACGAACAGTGAGGGAAGGAGCCACAGCCAGACTTACAGGAAGATTGAGATCTAAATAGCACAACCAAAAAAATTAAAATTAAAATTGCCAGAAGATAGGGATTCACGATTTCAAGCGCATATTATTAAAGATCTCTTTTAACTTTCATTTTTTTTGGTTTTGATAAATCGCTTTGCTGGTTATAAGGAGTTACAGTTGCATCCACCTCCCATAGAATTGAGTCTTTAGCTTATAATTTTACACTTGTAATCCTGTTTGACCCTGCTTTGTACATCAGCTCTGCACACTCTATCTAGTTTGCACGTATTTTTATACATCTAAACCTTTTATAGATCATTCCTTTGGCATGAATTTGAACTTTAAACTTTTATTCATAAACAATGTTTGTGTTTTCGTGTAAGGAGATGAGAGAGTTCCAATTATAATTCTTGACTTTAAATCTACAGATATTTCTTAATTATGTCTGATAAAAATAGCCGTCAGTAAAACCAAAGCAGTTTAAAAAACCACAAAATGAAATCAGCCCTTAAAATCCCCTTTCGATATCAGTAATGCCCCTATATTACATTTGTACAGTCTGTGTATGTGCCACAGTTAATTCCACAGGATGATAGCCAGACTATGAGCCTCTATTTGGTTATAATCCATTTCCCTCATCAAAGATCAGGCCTTCTGATTACTTTGTGCTATGTTTGACAAGATTAAATATTTTTTTCCCTTTTGCGAGACAAGAAGATTGCGCTAGATAGGATGTTCCTTTTAGAGCTTTATTTGAACAAACGTACAACTAGACACTCGCATACAGGCAAATGTCAAGCCACAGATATTTTTGTTTTATACATGCCGAAACTTTAACGTAACACCTGATTCTGAAAATATGGAAGCTAACGTTTACTGCTACATTAAAAATATTTTCTTGGTTTACTGTTAGGGCTTGTCTAATGTACTCTCCTCAATGTCCTATTACAGCTGCAACATGAGACCCTGCCAAGTCAATATGGTCAAATAGCGAAGTCTGTTGCAGAACTTACAAGAATATGTGGCAATTGTAATTAACCTAAGATTTGCCCCCTTTTCATTAGTTCATAATGGTTTCTTCCAGTCTTAATTGATCCAACCTAGATCTTTTAAGGCCCAGGCAGACTATTTTTCTTATTCTGATACCTTAGAAATCACTCTCTTGCAACTAGGGCTGTAACTAACAATTATTTTGGAAATCGAGTTATCTGATGTTTTTTTTTCACGATTAATTGATTAATAATAGAAAGTTAAAAGGTTCCTTAAAGAAGACATTTTTACTAAATTAAACCAGGTGAAACTAAAGCTTTTCCACTTGAGGAGCTCTGGATAGAGCAGATCGACCAATGAAGTTTTTCAATATTTTTAATGCGAAATGTTTACATATTATTTTATTTTTATTTTTTTACAGTTGTGGTATAATTACTGTTCTAAGTGGGTCACTCTGTGAGCTAAAGTGCTGTTTTAGTCTCTTTACTCCAGTTAAAGATGAATCGATAACACTATTAGTTGACGATTATTTCAAAAATGTATTGATCATGATCAATTATTTCATCCCTAGTGGTAACCCTTGTAAAAACTAACAGCTTAAAATCTTTGTTGTGAAAGTTGAAACTAGGCCTTGCTTACTGCAGCTACTCAAGTTGTTGTCCTGTGAGGCACCTATCAGGCAAACTGTTAAATGTGAGTCTCTCAGACCTCCACCTGTCAGTTTCCCCCAGTTTCTTAGTGCCTTTTGATGCTGAAGAAAACTACTCAATTATATCTTGAGTGTTGTGATAGCTTTCTGTTTCCCATTGTCAGTTAGCCTTTTTATTTTTTAATTGTTGAATCACAATTGTTCACATTTTAATCAAATATAAATATTTAACACAATAAGCAAAGTTTTACAATTTAAATTAATTTTAGTTATGAATTAAGAAGAAATAAAAAATTTGAGTTATGATGTTGAACACAAATTTCTTAAATTTAATTGAAACTGGATATGTTTTTAAGGGATGCATAAAAAAAAAGATGAGCAAATTATGACTATGCTGTTCAAATTTGCGGTCATTGCCTTTTAATGTAAAGGTTTTTTTATGCTAGGCGAGAAATGTGTTTTTCTTAACACCTTACCTCCCAGTACAAATATTTTATGCTAAATTAAAACGTAAAGTAAAAAGATAGAAACTTTTTGTATTAATCGCATGTTTGCATAACAACAATGACACAGTTTTCTTCTCACCTCATGAAAATGTATCATTGCACCACAGATGACTTTTGGTTTTTGTTACTATCAAAAGTAATAAACAACTTTACCTACTCTCCTGTTATCCAGCCCTGCTCATAAAGAGACGTTCACAGGTCATTTTCTGTATCCTGATTAAAGTCTTAAGTGGGATTAGAAGTCTGTCTTTCATAACATGATGTTAGGATTCTAAACCTCACTGTTTATCAAAAGGATTTAATTAATACATTGACATTAATAATCATCTTTCAAATTTTGTATTTGTTTTAACTGTCATCTTTTATTAAAGGCAGATTTACATATTTATAAAACAAATAAATACCAATCCCTTTCTAACTACATATTCAGAAAGTCTGTTCTCAAAATGTAAAAAATAAAGATTTTTTTAGTACTTTGTCACAATTTTTCAACATTTAATAATTGCAATCTGTACATACTATTTTTCTGCCCCAGAGAAAGACATTTTTAATTTCAACCTACCATCTTCTCAAACCATTGACTCCATACAGCTGTAGTCTCCGGTGAGGGAGACTACCTGACCCCTTATGATGGCTTCTGCATGCTTTGGTCCTGTGCTGACAACTGAAAAAGCATTAACAAACTACATTTCAATCAATCAATCAATCACTTTATTGTCAACTACAATTTACATTATAATTGAGATTACAGTTTCAGTACTAACCATTCAGCGTCATCACATACAATGGTGTGGGGGGGCTGAGAGGTTTGAGCAGTTTACTGAGGCCATGCTTGCCGCAGAACACTGCCTTTGGCGCGTTCTTATGGCTGCCGAGGGTCCCAACCCTTAGGCGGTTCCCTATAGCGCTGCCTGGAAAGATGGGAGCCACATTGGGGGGGGGGGGGAAGCATATTTCACACTTTATCCTTGACAGGATACAGTTGGATATATCACAAAAACCTCAGCACAAGAAAAGCGCATGTAACATTAGAGAGACATTTCAGCAGTGTGTCACATTGGAGGCTGGAGCCACATGAAAACCAATCTGACATTTGAGACATTAGTTGTGTACGTATGATGAGTGCGTTCAATTTGTCCATTAATGCCGTCCGCAGGCCATTGTCCTTAATGAGATTGAAGTTTATCAACTGGCACTACAGTTCTGGGCGCATCAGTGGCGGCTGGTGAAAAATATTTTTGGTGGGGCTGATATAGCCTAGTGTATGTCTCCAACTAATCCGGAATAAGAATTCAAATAAACAATTGGAAATGAAATACAATTTAACAGTAATGATTTAATTTACTATATAATAACAGTAACAGTGATGATTTGGGTCACTGTGACGGGGTTCTTTGGCCTCCAAGAATCCAGGCTCAGTCGGGTTACCGGTGTTGGTGATTTATTGTGCTCAAAAACTCAAAACAGGGTGCAAAAGAAACTAAACATGTACAAGCTACTCTGGGCCTCAGCCTCCCTCCAGTTACCAGCAATGTAACAAAGAAACAGAAAACAAAAATTGCCGCTTTTCTTCCCACATCCCTCATTAAATAGTTTAAGCCCCTACAGGCTCTCTTATTTCTGATTTCTTCTCATTAATCAGTTTTGTCCATATATTACCTCCACAAATAATTGATGTACAAAAACAAATAATTTTTACAACTTAATTCTTTTACACAGATTCATTGACTTATTCAATTACACCAAACTGGGTTTGAACTAGAGAGTGACACGGGAGTGGATTTTCACTCCTGTCCCGTCCCACTCCCACTGAAAAAAATTGTGTCCCGTCCCGATCCCGGGCCAGAGTAGAAATCTAAATCCTGTCCCGTCCGACTCCTGGTGAAATTACTCCCACTCCCATCCCGCTCCCATTCAGAATGACTCCCGCTCCCGCACCACTCCCATGCTCTGTTCGAAAACCTAGGACGCGTCCTTAGAAGGCCAGATTTGAAGTACGATTACGTCATAGTGCGGCGCTGAGGTCTGGTCGGATTCCAAGACTCCTCGTTATGCAGCCTTAAAATGCGTCCTTCTTTTTGCCCGATTTGAAGGACGGGTGTTGATGTATCCTCGATATCCTTGGTTTACCCAGGATTCATTGCGAGACCAAGCAAGCCGTGATCAGAGGAAAGGTTACTTGGCGCCGAACAGTGCTGAAAATTGGAAGTTCAGTTTAATATAATCCAGTCTGTGAATAGTTCCGTCTGAAATGAATGAAAATAGTTGTTTTAATGGTTATTAAGTCAGATATGTGACGGTAATGTTTGATTTATCTAAAGGTTTTTATCTGTTACTGTGTAAATGAGTTTGGCTGTAATTTAAGGACAGATTCTAATAGATCTGCAGAGAGGGGACTATAAATCTGATAGGAGTTTTATCTTTTTATTGCTGTTTTGCACAATATGCTTAACTAAATATTTTGTGTTGTTGAATATTAGAGATTTTGCAGATATGTTTTTAATACAAACATTGTTTAGATTTACTTATATATTTCTACCCCTTTTATAGAATAGAAAATCCCTTTACTGTCCCACAATGTGCAAATTTACAGCAGCAGAAAGATTATTGAAAATGGTCACACAAATGTGGACCTTAGAAAAATGTATAAGAATAACATAATAGGGAAGAGTTAAAAAAAATACAATTCTGTAAAGTGTTTTAACAATATAAAACTGGAGAATAAATAACCAATATGCAGCTATGGACATTTTTACAGTGATGGATATTTGAAAATAGCAGCAACATCAGAGATGTGCAGAATGACAGCAGCAGGTTATTTAACTGACTAAGGTTTCTATCATTACATTTGATTTTATTTGTTTCTGCTCCCGGTGGTTGGAAGCTTTATTCCACTCTGGATTCTCATCAGTCTTTGTTCACTTTACAATAAAAAAGAAATAAATAAACAAACAGTTTTGGAAACTTCGGTTTTCATTCTTTTCCTGCTTTGTGTGTCAACTTTCGCGGTTGCTAAGCAACAGACCTTACGGCGATAAAACCCGCTGAAGGGTAGACCTGGTCGAATTCACAGCCAAAACTCTTCCGGTCTCCTTATTTTCACGGACTTCAAAGGATCCAGTCTAAGTAGACCGCGTCCTTGGAGGATGCAGCCCAGGATTTCTAACAGAGCCCCATTCTTGTTGTTTTTGAGCGGAATCACTGTTGGTTTTTGGGTGGTGTAGTTTTTTTGACTCGCATTATAGTGTAGGCTTAAAGGAAAAAAACTCCAAAATGGCGGCGCCGCGCCAGTACTGGATTTTTTTTCTTTCTATTTTATTTTATTTTTTGGCATTGATCCTAGTTTTTTTTTTTTTTTGTTATTACCGGTTTGCTCCCACTCCCGTCTGCTCCCGTTAATGTTTAATCCTGTACCGTCCCAATCACGTGATCGTTACTAATACTGACTCCCATCCCACGGGAATCCCAAAAAATGTCAGTCTCTAGTTTGAACCCAGCAAAGACGCAGCCAGACTGAAGATGACAAGTCCCCGTAGCATAAACACGTACACACCCACACCCCAGGACAGCTTGTGTGTTTTAATTTAATGGAGCTACTGGGCTTAGCGCGAGCATCCTAACAAACACAGTATAACAGGAATGTGTGTGAGGCGCGCAAAGTTAGAGGATGTGGATTCGTCACAGTCACAATAACCATGACATGAAATTTTCCTACCCTACAACAGGGATGTTCTTCTGGCAAACGGGTAGATAAATAAGGATCTCACCGAATTTGGTGGAAGCTGCATCTCGCTCGTTACATTCGCCATCTTCCCTCTAATTGTCTGCACCTGCGCTTGGGTTCAGAAGCCTGTTAAAGTGCAGTATTTTCAGAGCCCCAAGACCATAAAGTTCTGAGACGCTGATTGGCCATTAAATTCACCTAGCAATAGTACATGATTGACAGATTCTCTGCAAATGTGGGGCTGTCTGATCACAGCCCCCAGAACAGAGATGGTAGGAGTCTGTCTGTGGAAATCCACAAATTAATGACATTAGATAGTGAAATGTAGTTTATATAATTTGTTTTGCTTATAGGTACACACTCTAGAGAGTAAAACTGACATTTATGAGTTAATTTCTAAAAATATATTTTACGTTTCTCTCTTCTTATCAGGGAGGGCGGTGCCCCAGCGCCCCCTATGGGCCGGCCGCCACTGGGGCGCATCCACAGATGTTCGTCGGTAGAGGAGGGGGGAGCAGTTCTTCATTGACTTAGTTTTTCTGCCAGTTATTTAAATCTGTACCTGCCATATTTGCATGTTTTGTGCAGACACTATATTGGGTCACAACACCACATCAGATCAGGGGCTGTTGGGTGGAGAAACACATTTATTAGTTTCTTAGTGCGCTGTAAGGTACACATATGGTACAAATAGAAATCAGTGACAACAAGTCTTTTACCTTTGATGAAATAAAATCTCCACAACTGCTCTCTGTCCAGACAGAATTTTGCAAAGATGTCATGTGTTGCTCTCTGTGTCAGCTTTTAGTGTGTCTAGTGGGATCCTCTCTATATCATTTTTAAGATGGTAACAAGCTGTCCTATTTCTCTGGTTTTGTCGAGTCTCATTTCTTTTGTCCTTTTCTGACAGCACCAGTGTTCAGAGACCAATTGTGCTCATCACCCAGTATTCCCAAATATTCCCAAGTGATTTTATTTAGGTGCCACTTTGATATCTTTGTTGCATTCATTAATGGCAGAGTGATTTTAAAATTTATAACCATTTACATGGCTTTAGAAGGACCCAAGTGGGGACACAGCAGCTCTTAAATGCCCCTCCCAACCAGTCACAGTACCTGTCACCAGAGATGGGAAGTAACGAAGTACAAATACTTCGTTACTGTACTCAAGTAGATTTTTCTGATATTTTTACTTTACTTTACTTATTATTTATGGCGACTTTTTACTTCTACTCCTTACATTTTTACACAAATATCTGTACTTTCTACTCCTTACATTTTAAAAAATTGTATCGTTACTTTAGTTTTGAATCATTTCAATGGAACAAGATTGTGAAAACGGAGCCTTTTCCCCCTCTGTTCCTAAAGTGTAGCCGCCATCTCTAACACACAGCGTCGCGTCCTTTACTACATTTCCCAGCATTCACCACAGACCGGCCGTCATGGCGGCGGCAGTTCCAAACAATTCACCCGGTAATTTACACTAGTTCCGAAATTACGTCACCTTTCATTCAACACTTCACTTACTCACCAGCGTAGCAAACTCTGAAGGTACCCACTGCGACAGCTTCAGTATACATTCCGTAGTCGGTAATAAAACTTCCCAGGCAAATTACACATTCTCGCCCTTGGTCCGTCAGCATACTGGTCCGTGTGGAAACACGTACCGCATCGGAGCCAGTCTCTTATCCATTGTCCCAGGGCATTGGAAAATAATTTGTGGGGACAGGGGTGTTAAGTGGGATTTCAATGTATGTAATAATTGTTAGCATGGTAATTAGTAGGTGAATTGGGACTGTTAGCATGGTTAAACTATTTCATAATTATGTATGTTTTTTGTATGAATGATGCTATTGTCTGTATTTTGTTTTCTACAATGTTAACTGTGCTTTATTGGGGATTTGCCTTCGTGTTTAGTTGGGCTGTCCCAATTGGCTGATTATAGGTGGGTCTATTTAAGGGGCACACTCCCAATGGCTTAGGGGGGCTGCTTGGAGAGACTTGTTGGAGAAATTGCTTTTGAAGGTCTGCTTAGAGAGACTATGGCCCCGTCCACATGAAGTCAAAACGAACACGAAACGCTAATATTTTCCAGAACGTTTGTCGTAAAGACGGAGACGTAAAATAAATGTGATCGTCCACACGAATGCATGAAAACGCTGCAAAATGTATGCCAGGCCTGTAAGTGGCGCTGTGGTGCCAAAGCAAAAATAGGCGACGAAATGTTGGGCATGCGCACTAATATTTATACATGGTTGCCCTGCGGGTCCATTTTCGTGGTTCAGTCAAATTCAGGTGCTGAACTATGTCGTCGATATTACTCTGTTCTTCCTGGAGATATTCCAGAAGAAGAAGATTCTGTTGTAAGCCCGACAGCAGGGTGAGTAGCATTAGCAGCAACGATTCAACACAGTACGGCGCCATTGTTGTTGTGATACTGTGTCGCGTATGCGTGTTTAGAGGCGACGCTATGACGCATGCGTGTAAAAAAAAGATGCGGTTAGAGCTTAAAGATGGAAACGCGAAAACACCGTTTCAAAATCTTCCCACTCTGAAGGCTGAATAAAAAAAAGATCGTTTACAGACCCCCGAAACGCCGGCTTCGTGTGGATGAGAGGCTGGTTTGGTGAAAAATTTGTGCGTTTAGGCCAGGGTTCGGCTTCGTGTGGACGGGGCCTATATTTAAAGGCAGCTTGCTGTGAGGCTGTCAGTGTTTTGTATTGCCTGCAATGGCCGGTTTTGTTTTCTTTATTTGAAAGTATTTTGTTTGTTTTTGGGGTTTTTTTGTCTTCACCATCACACCAGTAAATAAACCGCTACACGCTTTTGAACTGGAATTTTGTCGTCCGCTGGTTCTTACCACCTTTTTGTAAGTCATCTGCTTACTCCTCCTCTAACGTGAGACGGGAGCTGGCGAGCCGTTATCTCACAAAGATGAATCGACAGATTCGGCGGTATTCATTCGCGGCAAATCATTGCAGCTTGGTGGCGGTGGCGTTAGCATAGTAGTATTGACGATGAGATGATTGAAAATGAACACAACGGAGATCTAGTCCTTTTGGCAGACATCCATTTAAAATGTAGGCAACGGCATGAAAAAAGTGGTTTCTACTTTTACTTTTATACTTTAAGTAAATTTACAAGCCTGTACTTTGTTAGTTTTACTTGAGTAAAGAAGTTTAATCAGTACTTCCACTTTTACCAGAGTATTTTTTAACACAAGTATCTGTACTTTTACTCAAGTACGGAAAGTGAGTACTTTTGCCATCTCTGCCTGTCACCTTAGTGTTTTTACATCTGTAGGAGATTCAGTTGAATTTAAAATCTACAATGTATTCAAGTCATACCTATGATGGAGACAAAACAGCTGCTTATGGATACCCTGTGCTGCTCCACCATAATTTATTTAGCTGAAAAGGATGCTGACATGTGACCAGATGTGAAAGATTGTACTGATGAAGCTGAAATAAAGTAGGAGTTGTTTGACGGACAACACGGAACAACCACTTGAGCAGAGAAAAGTTGTGTGAAGGAAAGATGGATGTTAAAACTTGGCAAGCATTTACCACCCCATCAGAAGTTCAAAAATAACTTTCTAGTTGAAAAGTTTTGAAAGTCCTGTTGCCACAATCAGATAAACTCAGCAATAATGAGCAGAAATTGTAGTTTTCAGGGATTTACGGCATATTTGTAGCCAAAGGGTACAATTGCAGTTGCTTTTTACAGCTTCCCCCGTCACTGACCCTGAAGCCCCAGCAGTCACAAAAAGGGATTGGCTGAGATTACTGCGCTCCTCTGCATCAAAAAAAAAGAAAAAAAAAATCTGCCCAGGGGCAAATTTGATTGCTTAAAACACAGCATCCATGGCTGTTTTCCACGAGGAAGAATAGAACCCCATAGCAATGCACCCGTTGAGCAGGGTTCATAATACATATTTATACCTGTAGTCTGCAGACCATTTTATACCCTTAGAATTTTCATTTATGTGCTGCCTCTTATCTACTCCCCCCTGGCTAGGTTCCTCATTTATTTTAGTAGATTTGCCTTTTTTGATTTTTTATTATTTTTTTTTTGCTACTTGCATAGTTGAAGAAATCCTTTAGTAAAAAGTATAGAAAACTAAAATACTATTTATTTTACAAAACTTCTTTTAAACTTACTGCCTTGTTCCACCAGATTCTTTGTATTCTATAAATGAACTGCTGTGTCATGAAGACCATAAAGAACATAGGATATTACATATTGACTTGTTGTACTTGTAGTACTGTTTCCAAACATTTTTATAGAAATAGAAAGGAAGAAGTGTTATAGGAAAAATTAAATGCCCAACAAGGATAGCCACAGCTCTCAAAGGATTGTCAAAAAAATCTGCTAACGAGCTTTTCAATGAGTGGATTGAGGCGAGAGATTAATCCTACACATGGAGCACAAATGTCATATTCCCCCTGAATTTAGATTTTGGAATTAGCAAAAAATTCTAAGCTTGCATTTTATTTGAAAATTAGTGATCTCTAGAAAGAGGGGAGCGTTACAGAATCCTAGAGGTTTGAAGTGTATTTGAAGTTACTAACGTCAATAATACGAGTTACTATGACATCTGCTGATGTTAGTCCACTGTTTTTTCTGGAAAAAAAGTAAACAAAGCCCTCTGCAAGGAAATCCTAAAGCAGACCCACCAAAGCAGATGACACTAAGGCCACTATCAAAGCAACCTTGGTTTCCATAATACCTCAGCAGCACCACAGGGAATTTGCCTCCATGCGATGCCTGTTGGTGCAGTTTTTTCAGTAATTGACATCAGCTGACCAAAAAACAAAAGGATAAACACAGATGTGATCATTATTCATCTGTTCAGGTTTTACTAACTACTATCATCACTTGTGACTTTTCGGGTTTAGCAGAAACTCACCTTTGTACTGGATGGAGCATTTCACCTTTTTTCTGATTTAGAACCATGGCTGCAAGAGATGCTTACATTCACACTGCTACAGTCTTTATTGAAAATCCTTATTTAAAGATGGCAAAATCAACCATTTGATATAGAAATTAAAGACCTAGAAGTACTTAAACTATATACCCTCATTCAAATTACTAATGAAACCATTTTGCATGCCTGGGACTGTATTTTTCTATTCTATAATCATAAACATGTTTTATTTTGCAAAACAAGTTTCAGCCTTTAGAAAGCAACAGCCAATAGGTTTAACAATAAGCAAATGTAAATATTTGGGAAAGCACATTATAACCACTTTAAAGTGGAGAATTTGTGATGCAGTGACTCTCTTTCTCTTCCAAAGGCTCTGGAACGCTAGAGGACAGAAAGGAGTTTAAGTAAAAATCTCTTTATTTCTCTTGGTCTTCAACCAACATAATGATCCAAAATATATGCCTAAATCAACCTTTTCACATTTTTTTTTTGTTTAGTTTAAGTTAGGATTAAAACAAAAATCAGTGTGAGCTGCTTATAAGAGGAATTTTTTTTTTAACCCTTAAACCAAATCAAATATCCCCCCAATTTTATTAAAGGTGCTATCAAAATCATAAGCCATACTTTTTTGTGAATATTACTAATAACTGGAAAAAATAGCTGCAGTTCCCTGATGGATCGGAGCCATTAATATTATCCATTTATGGTTTAACTGGCGTAAGATGAACAATTATGACCTCTCTGGTGATTGATTAAATTGGATCTACATGTTCTGTCATGAAATAAAGCCTTTTTTCTTCTACAGAGAGAAACCTCGAAGGTACAGACAGTGATTTGCAGTGCTATAGCTTTTGACTGACATTGAAACCTACATCGGTGAACAATGCTGTAATAGTAATGGAAATCTTTGCGGATACAATTGCTTGCTGCCATTATGCACCCGAGCCTCTTATGCTTTTGTGGAGAAGACACAAAATTGCTATGCTATTATCGAACCATTCCCCTCCTCCGCTCATCATCTCTTCTTGAATAAAGTTGCCCCCAGAGTGAGATAAGGAGGGAGTGGGAGAAATACAGCTTTTTTCCCCCCAAAGATACCGAGACAAAGCTGTGTTGGTTATCAGAAAGAACGATGAGGGTAGGATGTGTGAATGATGTGTAAGTTTCTATTTTGTTTCTATCAGGAAGCCGTGCAGGGCAGATGAACATATTCAAGTTGTCTCTTGATTTAACAGAGATTGGAACTGTTTTTCTTCACCCAGTCTACCAAATATATTTTAATTTAGCAATAACATTAACCCTTTGCAGATTTTATTTGCTATGTAGTGTACAAGAATAATCTGTTCAGTCTTATAATCTGTCATAAATCTACAATCCAAAGTCACTTCTTAATGATTAATCCTTTAATATAAGAATCTATATTACAGATGTAAAAGAGGTAAATAAAATATATATCAAAAAATAAGATTTTGTCATTTTAATTATTTTGAGTTGATTTTGATAATCAGCTGGTCGGTTTCTACTGACTTCATTTAGAGTTCATCCACCTGCCCTAAACTAAACAATAGGAGGCATAATTTAATTTCTATATGCCTGCAACAAACTTTCTCTAAACCTGAAATGTGCATAAACTAATTGGACCTTCTTTTTATAAAGGACTGGAAACATACTGCAGCAGTTAATCAAAGAATTTGCTTTATGAAGTTTATTTATATTTTAATACTAGGTTGACATTATATTTTTAAATCAAAGAGGAAAATGTTAAGTAAAATAAAATGAATGTTCAAAATATCTAACATGAAATAAACAGTGCCTACATTTCTAGGTTTAACCACTGTTTTTCCTTCTGAAATTTAAAGAAAAAGCTTTCTGAATAATTTTGATTAGGTCTATGACAATTTAAGGTGGGAGATTTAGAAGAAGAAAACTTAGAAAGGATTCAAGGTTTCGAAGACACCTCAAGAACGTCCTAGCCCAGATCTTATCATTAACAGTGAACTGGACTAGCCTAGTAAACTAGCCCCACCTGCGAGTTTGGTCTAGCCTCGATCAATGCCCCAGGCCCTAGAACTGGCGGGCCAATCACAACGCAGAGATGTGTTTTGAATTTTTGGATGCAAAGCGGGCGGGGTTTTGAGGCCGGGACAACAAAGCTACGTGACGCTGGAGAAAGCAAAAAGATGGCAACAACTATTGAACAGTAGCATGGACTGCAGCAGCAGCAGCATCTTTTAATGGAGCACTCCTTTGAAAGTTAAAAGTTCTTTTCTGTTGCTGTTGTTCCATAAAAGTACGTTTTGAGATCATTTGAGGCGAGAATATTATACTTTAAAGCTTCACTATGTGGTCAATTTACTGATTTAATGCTTAATTGATTAATAGTCGTGTGTGAAGGACTGCTGGCTCTGATGGTGATTTTTGACTCAGCTTGGAATCAGTTTTGGAAGGATTAGACTTGGGGTTTTTGTTGAAACGTGAACAGGAAGAGGCTCATTCATTTTTAAGAAGGACGTTTCGCCGTTTTACCGACATTGGTCGTTGGTCAGAGCAATGGCCAATAGGCACAGACAGCAGTTTGAAAAACAACGGGCTGTTCTCATCAACAATCTTCCGATGTCTCATTCATCGGGGCCAGACTTAATTACACATTTAATCTCACATTTAGTCTGGTTTATCAGGCTATGAACTAGACTGGATTTCCTGAAGTTTCCGGGAAACTTTTATCCCTTTGGTTCACTCTGATGCCAAAGTCAATATCAATAAAAAATAGACTCTCTTTAAAGTCAAAGCGTGATCCTCAACACATTGGAGATGTGACAAATACTAAAAAACCTTGGAAGGGAATTAACACTTCGATCATACCAAAATAAAAAAGATGTTATATAATCTAAAACTATTTTTACATTTGGATTTGATTCTAGCAGAGCAAAGCTTCTTGTTTCTGTGTCTCCTAAGGGATATTTTTCTTGCTGTTTCTCTGAGGCAGCGCTCATGCTGAGCTGCCCACCAGAACCACAGCTTCATGGGAAGGTAGCACTAATCAGCCAGTGAGAAATTAACTTCTGGTGACATGTTGCATTAAAACAGGAAAATTGGATTCTGCTTTCCCTTTCCTACCACATTATTTAAACTTGTGGATAATGTCAGAAGCGTACACTGTATTTTAGTGAAAATGCCATTGCTAAATAAGAGGTGTCACAACATTTAAGCTTCCAGGTCCACGATAATAAAAGAAATATGACAATACGGTCAATTTTAAGAGTAAGCCTAGTAAACCTAATTACCTGCTGATTGTTTTAAAATGTTTTTATTTAAAACTGCATTTGGTACTCAAACGAGACATCCTTTGAATGTGAGACTTTAGTGTCATAGAAACTGTATTTCCTTTAAAAAAAACAGATGTTGCAGTTTGTCTGGCTAATTTCTGATTTTTGCATAGTGAGAGAACAGGTTTTTAATGTCAGATTTAAGCTGTATCATTACATTTTCCTTTAGTCATAATCAGTCTAAATTGTTAATTATTTCATTTTAAAATTTGTTTTTCTGCAATTCTTGTTGTAGCTCTTGATTTTTTTTCCTTTCTTTACTCAGATATTACCCCTCCTCTTTTCTCCTTGTAGTCCCTCCTCTATGTCTCAAGGGAAACGTATGGGTCTGATAAACATGGAGAGCCCAGAACAAATCAGTCTATTGATCTCTCATTGTATCCCTTGCTCTGCCCCTCTGATGGTCAGCAAAAAACAAAGTGTTTATTAAGCAAAACCTTCCCCGTCTTTCTCTTTCCCCCACCCAATCTCCTTTATTTGCTCTATTCTGTTCCCCTAAAGAATAGGTTGTTCTCTGGACCTGCTCACCCAACTGAAACCGGTTGTTTCTTCCAATTATGTTTCTTTGAATGTTCTACCTGTCAGCAATTCCCTACTTTATTTTAGTCACACTCCTTTTCCTGAACTGATTCCCTTCTGTCAATGTAAACTTTTCCTAAGCTATACCCAAAAAGAGAGCACAGGGCTCACTTATTATGATGCACTGCAGAAAAGCAGAGGCACACAAAAGAAAGGGTGACATGGAGCGGAGTGTTTATCATACATATGCTGTCTATAGGGCTTAAATTGGGTCTGCATTTTGTAGAGGATGATTGCATTATGGGCTCTTTCAAAAAGCCTGAATTCAATTGAAATGGAAAGCATTGCCGTCTTCCTCTCAAAATATATCAGTTCTGATTAGATTATAAAGAGCTTCAGAGCTGGAAGGAAAGGGTGTTCAGAGTTGGGGCTTATGTGAGCCTGAAATGCAAGCAGAAATACCGTGCGCACACTTAAACAGGTAGCAAGAGGATGACTAATACCTGGATTGAGATAAACCAACAAATTCAAAGCAAAGGAAATTCTTATATCTCAAGATTTACTTCACTCTGGTCGTGTTGATAGGGTATCAGACGGAGTCCGAAGTTCTGTGCAGTGCAGCCAGCCTTTGCTTTGACAGACAGAATGGATCCATGTCATTCCCAGCTGCGGGGCTCCCAGGCCTTGCATAATCAATCACCCATTAATGGAGTAAGTGGCTGTGGAAGGATATTAAATGTTAATTGCTGTAAGGTATTGATAACACCTATTGATCTTCTGGATAATTGCAATCAGTGAAAACAAAGATGCATTATAAGAGAGTAAGCCCACTTTATCAGAAGCTGGAGCGAAACAATGATGTATGGATATTTGGATGAGACTCTCTGTTGCTTTCATGTCCTTATGCATCCACTAGGGAATTTTCTTAGTTCACTGAAACCTTTAACCTTCATTCAAAGGATTATATAACGGGACCAGCTATTAATTTTGGATTAATACATTTACCACATCCTACTCATTTGTGAGCATCTTGGTGCAAATATAACCCTTTTGAGTTGGGGTTATGTTAGGGGTTTGGATTAGGCCATAAAAATGAATGTAATTCAATAGAAAGTCTCCATAGAGACAGTGTAACACAACAGGTGTGAGTGTAAAGATAATCTTGACCAATCTGATTTTACTGATCTGAAGCCAATGTCTTAACCCAATGTCTAAACTGCCTTTTCTGGCAAAATTGTTTGACAAGGCGGTCTCTTTACAACTTACATCCTTTCTAGACTCAAACAGGATCTATCAAAAAATTCAGTCTGAATAATTCAAATGCTATTCTACAGTAACAGCACCATAATAAGCTATTTTTCCACTAAAGGCCAGAGTTGTTTTAAACTGTATGATTCATTTAAAATAATATCATATACATTTCTTGTTTCGAAAAGGAAAAGTGTAAGAGCTCCATCAGATAAACTCCATTACTCCAAGTATTTTTCTTTAAACTGAGCCAAAACAGCTTAGCATTAATACCTCAATTACCTACTTTCAAAGCTTTCTAGCTAAACATTACATCTTATATTTTGGCAGTCCCATTTTTACCACATTTATCATGCACGGTTTATATTCACTTCCAGTCACTACAGACAAAATATGCAACTTTTAATCCCCAAGCTCCAGGTCAGGTTTGACACCTCTCTCTTGGCAGCAAGACTGGTCTGTCAGAGGGACTATACCACTCTTAACAGTAATTTTGATCAACTGATTACGCAGATGAAGTTAAGGTGTACATTCTCGCTAAGAAACATCTTTAAATGACTTCTTAATTAATGGGTGATAACTGATTGACTGATGTTAGTGCTGCGGTTAGGCAGAGATTACACTCCATTTCCCAGCTTAGGAGGCCGCCTACACCAGACTGAACCCAGGGCTTTAACTGCCTCGAAATTTAAATGTAGGCTATTTCTAGAGAAACTGACCACACAAGTGAAGTTGAAAGGTGTAGTTTCTCACTAAAAAAAAATATTGCATAATGTTGTTGTGTTTGAAATAAATAATGGGCAATTAATGACTGACTGACCGACCAACATTACAGTTGCAGTTAACTGGAGCTCCCATTTCACGGACTCTGTGGAGACAGACTTTCAGCACGGAGCACCTAAGACGATCTGTATCTTAGCAGACGGATCTACTCGGAAAACATGGCGAGGGAGCAGCAGCTCCTGCTGGCGAGGGTTCGCAAATGTAAACATCTAGAGACGTGGCGTGATAACACCTCTATCAACGCACTGGAAAAATTCCAAGAAAGAATTTGCTGTCGCTCTCTAACGGCATTAAGAGGCTTGTTTCCAGAGATGAGCTTGAAATCACAATTTGCGCATTGTATCGTTGCAGTTGGACTATTGCAACAGTCTCTTTTCTGGTCTTAACAAGAAAGAGCTAGCTCATCTGCAGTCAGTCCAAAAGTAAACTCCAAGACTTGTGACTAAAACCAAAAGGAGGCCTCACGTCACAACTGTTAAAATTTCTCTGTTGGCTTACTCTTTTATACTGTGTTTTATTAAAAATCTATGTTATAACTTTTTGAGCTCTACATGGACTGGATTGTACCTACATCTGTGACCTTATTAGGCCCAACAGCTAGATTCAGTCTGAGGTCATCTGGACAGAAACTATCCATGGTTCCAAAAGCTGCTTTAAAACTAGGGGTGACCTTTCTTTTAAAACTGTTGCTCCTTGACTGTGGAATGCATTACATCTGAAGTTATCCCCTCTGGAATCAGTAAATACGCATTTTAGAAAAGCATTCCCGCCTTAACTGGCCCAATGTTGCTACTTTTTGTATTGTTGTACTTTGTATTTTCTGTGTAACTATGAGGATCTTTGTAATTCTTGCTCTGTGAAAAGTGCTTTTGAAATAAAACATAACTTCTTTAATTGGAACAGGGTTGTGTGTATAAAGGATCTTTCTGATAAGAAGTCACAAGGGGCAGTTAGCCTCAGCTACCTTGACTTTTATTAGCCCCAAACAGAAAGACATCACACACCCCAAAAAAGTAGACATAGACCCAATCAAAAAGCAAGTTAGCTAAGATTGGGACCAGCATCCCTCAGACTACTGATGCACAGGTGTTACAAAGTGTGCCAAAATGTACTACCCAACTTGCCAAAAAACTTCTAATGTAGCTCAAGACTGGAAACTGGTCATCCCTGAAACAAGGCACCCACATAAACCCTAAGCAGAGGAACCTCTAATCACCAAGGAGAAAAAACCTCCACATAGTCCCTAAACCTACCAGGAAGGTCTCAACAACCTGCAGGTCCAGGACTTAGGAGAAACAACAGGGAAATAATGCTGCATCATTGCCCCTTATCAGCCAAAAGAGGGAGATCCTGCCCCAAACATCATTAGAGCCCTCAAGATAATATGGGCACCAACAATTGGAGAGAAAGGGAATAATCCAGCATCACCAATATCCCATATGAAATCTTACAAACACTGTAGGGACTTTTCTTTGTCTTTACTTTGCAATTTCACAGAAGTGTGCCATGAAACTTTTAAGTGTCATGACAATTTTGTTCAGGTAATTTTCCCTTTTCCCTTACTTGCACATGTGATATATAAAAGTGAGCATCTCTTTGGATTTTATTGAGGAAATGGGGCTTTGCAAAAGAGTAGCAGGAAAACTTGAATATATGGAACACCGCATGCATGTAGCAGGACATGGAGGTCTTGAGAGGTTTTCTGTTGGATAGATTGTGCACTTTAGATAAACATCCTACACATTTATGGGTAGTGAAGATATTGTTTGGACATTCACATGCAGTGAAATCACTGTGTTGGCGGGTTATTTAGTCAGACGATCTATTCATATCCAGTACATATAGAAAGACTAGGAAGTGGGAGATAAAGTAGCTGCATTCATAATAAGAATGAATTCTGTCATTTTAGCCCAATCTGCATTGAAAAATACTAAAATGTATAAGTGCAAGTCCATTTAAGAGACAAAAAAACATGGTAGTGCTCTTTAAATTTAAACATTTTTTGATTTTGTGATAAACAGTTTTCTTAAATATAAAGATAAAATGCATCATTCTTGTATAGAAAAGTACTCTGCAGTATTTCGGTCAGCTGACTGAGGCTGAATTCTGATACTGTACAGCAACATATGGGGGAGGGGGAAAGCTATGCTCCATGGGTCTTCTCTTACTTTCCCTTGTATGTCATTAAAAGGCCTTCTGACATTTGAACAGTTCATTTAAAAGTCTGAAAAGTTTAATTTAAAACCCTTGGTATACCTTAAGATTGATAATTTTCCTTTGTCTATTGGAACTAGAAGATAAAGACAATAAGATTTGTGTCTGAGTCTAGTTTTGTAAGAATCTAGTTTTTGTAATTCTTCTGTCTTTGTGTGCACATATGTAGTGTATTAAAGCTTCCACATTAGAAATTAATGCTCTTGTGAGTATATGATGTGTTAGGGTAGGGTATGATGAGAGTTTGAGCAACTCCCTGGCCACCTGAAAGGAATTGGCAGGCCCTGGTGAGACTTCCTTCCAGAATGCCTGTTGAATAATGTATGGCCCTCAGTAGTTGGGCCCTCTAATACCACACTGCTCTGAGACACTCCTCCGAAGATCAATAACACTTAGAAGCTGCTTTATAATGAAGGAGACACTAAAATTCCATCATCAAGTAATTAGTTCAACTCTGCCTTCCATTCCTCACCCCTCCTCTACATTTTTTCCTCCTGCCACTGTGAAATCCCAGGCACACCATTTGTTAACAGTGAGTAATGCGGAGACAGGATTTCTCCTGATGGAGATTTTTGAGCTCCAATGAGGAAATCTGTCAGGACAGTTTGCCATCTTTGTACACACAGAATTCAAAATCAGTAGCTTAATTTCTCTATGGAAATAGTTGCAAACTAGAGAGAATGATTCAAATGTAAAATGTGAAAGAAAACATTTCCTTCCCTATCCAACCACTCAAATGCATGGGGGTCATCAATTACCAATTTCCTCCTGATTTTGGAAACTAAGACTGGTAACTCAATGTTAGTCCAGCAATCAGGGTTTGAGTCTTGGTGACGTATCAGAAATTTCTGTTTATTTTATATACAGTATCTTTAAAAAATATATATAACTCTAAGATTTTATCATTTTACAAATTGGGGTGTTCTGATCCCATATTATTACCAGATATTGTCCCATATTAGCAAAAAAAAAAACAAAAACCTACTTTTCTCTGTTTAATATCACTTGATAAAGCCTTTTCTAACATTATAAATTACAAAACAAGTAATAAAAGCATGTATGATTCATGCTAATATTATATTGGCTCATAACTGTATCGGTCAATACTCCAAGCTGCAATATCAGTATGATATTGGAAATGAAAAGATGTATCCCTAGTAACAACGAGAGATGCACTGATCTGAAACCTGGATCAGATATCAGCTACTAATTAGCTGGATTGGATATCATGGATTTGATATCAGAGATCCAATCCAGTGCACTTTACATGGTACTGTTATTTCTTTATTTTTGGTATGTATTTATTTATGAATAATATACAGTACATTTCTTTCTATATTAATTTGTTACCTTTTTAAAACATTTTATGTCAACGCTAAGGCCTTCAGAAACATTGCTCTCGAATATTGGCATTTACATGGCCGATATCCCATTAGGATAGACTTGGCCCAGGTGTTGGTAAAAACTGGATTGGTGCATCTCTAAAAAGCACAAAAAAATACAACACTAAAAAACAGCAGAATTAAAAAGAAACAAAAAGCCAAAAAAATCACAAAAAATGAAAAGATGCTCTTAAATTGAATGTTTATTTAAAGGTCAGATGAAACAAATTCGGTTAAATCATATTAACAGACTCTGAAGGTAAATGCATATAGAAGTATAAAATTGCTAATCCTAAAAGTGTTAAAAGCAAAAAAAAAAATAATAAAGATAATATCTCAAAAAGTGGATTAATTGTATTTTAATTGCAAATTATAATTTTATTTAAAGCTGTAATAATTTATGAATCCTATTGGAAAAAATGCAGAATGGAATAAAATCCAGAAAATGTTGCATTAGTACTGGACAATACAGAAATATGGATAACTTATGTCATAACAGAAATCTGATCAATCTTGGGGACCAATTTCTAAAGACCAGGTTAGGGTTACACAGATAAATCATGCTTTTTTCCCCCCTCTATTCCATATTTCAAATGGGTAAAACAAAAAACGAATCACAAATCATCTGTTGTTGAAAGACTTATTGTGATACATTTATAAGCTTCATCGCAGATTACTAAGTGATATTAAGTCAAATAAAACTAAACGCAAAATGAAATCCATCCTTTGTTTGCTTTAAAGAAAGGCAATGGTCTTTTCTAACCTAAGGTCACAAAGAACATCACTATGGTCTGTGGAACAGACGTGTCACGACAGAAAAACACTATGCCGTATATGTGAATGTCCATATATATATATATATATATATATATATATGTGTGTGTCCCATCCATTATGTTTGTGTGAATGCTTACAGCTGAGCCCTCCAGACATAAGCACTTCCCACCGCACTCTATTGGGAGATCAAAGGTCAGGTAGCAATAATGCAGTTTAAATGCGCTGACTTGAGCTTTAGGGTCATTAGGACTTCATCACAGTTTGAGTGACATCACTCTCTTTCTCTTTGAGCTGGAAGGCAGCAAACAGTTTTTTCTTAAGTGTTTATCTTTGTGTAGTGATTTTCTATATGCGATTTGGGACTCAGAACAATTTCACACAACAGTGATCCTAAAAAAATCTGTATATTTTATATTCCTATTAACAGTGGTAGAAAGTAGAAAAGTACATTTACTTAATGTGGGGGGTGGTTCTTTAAACTTTCAGTCCACTACATTTCAAAGTCAAATTTTGTACTTTCTACTCCACTGCATTTCTAGGAAGCTACTAGTTAATTCTTACTTTTAGCTCAGCTTAGCTTCTTAATCCACAGTTTCTGTTGTTATTTCATAAAATGCAATTTCAAGGTGGAAGATGGCAACCTTTAGGACTGAATTTGGACACCACGGTTTTAGAAATTTGAATGACATTCCATAAATGTGAGAAACTGAGGGCTGATACTATGTATAGTTTATCATTTTAATGAGGCGTTAGTTGTTGCCATGTGGCCAAGTTGATCAGGTAGATGATTTCTAAAATCAGAATTGCAGTTTCTTCGTGGTAATAGACTCAACCTTAAACCTCTATCCTAGCGAAAGTGTGAGGAGATTCTAGGCACTCCTGTTTTTTTTTTTTTTGGGTGTGTTTAAAAAAAAATAATAATAAAATGGCTTTAATTTTTTCTTCCATTTAAATGCTGAGGTTCATCACAGGTGATGTAGAATTTGTCGCAGGGGGTTCTACGCATCAATACATCAGGGTTTTTTTTTAATTACAAGGTTCTTTAAAATTACTCTGAAAATTATACAGAAATGTACTGATAGTAGAAAATTAGATTTTTTCGTTTGAATACTTAAGTATTTTCAAAAGTGAGTACTTCAATACTTTAACTTAAGTGGATGTTTGACCAAGTAACTTTTGCTTGTAGTTGAGTAAGATCTGACTATGAGTATCAATACTTTTAGTCAAATACTACTGTTGAGTACTCTGTCCATCACTGCCTATGAGCACATCTACTCGACAATGTTTAAACTTGATCTTCATGCAAAGTCATGAGAATAAACAGAATAAAGACAATAATACTTTCACACCACAAGTCAGCAATATGTTTTTTTTTTACAAGATGAACAATTATTCTACTAATGGCTAATGATTATAGTCATTCTGAACATGTTTCAGGACTTCTCTTAACAGGTACAATCTTTTTCCTGTGCAGACTGTTGCTTTCAAGGTGCAGAAAAGGGCACTACTACAGCTTTACTCCAAGCTGCTGTTACACTATATGAAACGTCTGCGCCACCACGCTAGTTAAACAGGTTTCTTATCTGATTGTTTCTAATTTGCTTAATGTGCGTCTTCGTATATATCTATGACTTTTTTTCCGCCCATATGTTTATGGCAATTTACAGTTCCACAACTTTGGAAGTGTTTTTCTACCATTATGGTCATTTACATAGCTTTACGTCTTTCTATAAACCTTGAACTTTTCTATTTTTCATCTTAGTATCACATTATATTAATAATTAGATATCTTTTTGTCTCTTTTTCTGTACAGTTTAGTTTTTATGTACCCATTTTTCATATTATTTATCTTTATGTGTACCTCTAAAGCAGGGGTGGGAAATTCCAGTTCCTGAGGGCCGGTATCCTGCAACCTTTAGATGTGCCTTTGATTCAACACACGTGAATCAAGTAATTAGATGATTGAGAGGACTCTGGAGAAACTGACGGCATACTAACAGAATAATTCAGCCATTTGATTCAGGTGTGTTGGACCAAGGATGGATGTAAAAGTTGCAAGATACTGGTCCCCAGGAAATGGAATTGCCCACCTCTGCTCCAAAGGCTGGTCCAAACAGCAGAGCTGGTGGGAACACAAATATACCCGAAACTATCTCCAATTGTTTTTATTGCCATGTGTGTTCTCTCTTCTGTTTTGAAAATCAGCCAACAATTTAAAAATTTTACCTTAAACTTTCTTTTATCAACTTGTTTTGTAATTGTCAAACCCCTCCCCACTGTGGGAGAAAATGGAGATGGTTTTCAATTCAATTCCTTCCACATATAATTAAACAATATTTATTTGTTAGAATCCAAAATCAAAAGAAATTGTCATGAGCAAAGGATTTGTGTCTTTACTAAAAAGAAATCTTAAACTGTATTTGCAAATTAAGATTATATTATGCTGGTAAACAGTAAATCACGTCTTTGCTTTTATTTATTCTAAGCCAAACACCACTGGTACGTAAGCCAGAGCCTTGCCTTGCTAAAACCCAAATAAGCCTGACTTTTTTCTTTTGACTCCTTAATATCTTCACATATTCATTCATATTCACAACTGCGTTTATGCAGTTGTTTATCTGCATGTAACCACAATTATTAGGCAAAACGCATGGATGGGAATTGCTGTTTGAAGCATGGTTAATTAAGATCAGGGGCAGCATTTCATTATTCATTTTCCTCACTGTTTATTGGTGTGAGTGGGAGAAAGGAGGGAGAGAAGAGACATTCAGAGAGCAAGAGCTTCATGGTTCTTCTGGACATCTCTGCTTTTAACACACCAGGTGTCTTCAGGTCAAGTGACCTTCAAGTCCTCTGTCAATCTAGAATAATAGAATAATAGCAATTAACAGGCAAGAAGACTTTGCTCCAGCGAAATGCTCTGGTGGTCCATTAGCAAAAACTGAAGTCCATGTTCTAGCTGTAGTTAGGTCTCCATGGTTTCTAACTGTCCTGAAATGTAAGTTAAAATGGTGACAGAATGAAGGACCAGAAATAGCATGTGGGTGGAATTGAGATAGAATTTCTCCATTCTATATTCTTCTGGTTATCTGTGTCCTGGTTCTAATTAAAATGATACAATGATTCTAGATGGGCATTACTTATTTAACTAAATTAAGGAACTATTGATTGTAATTAAATTTTTAGCTGGTGGAGTTACCTTCACATCTGGGGCCTTTGCCTAATGATGGTTATGGTGTTGGTTTGTATCAGTAAAACATATCAACAGGGAAAATAGGAACTTATGTGTTTCCTACAAAATTAAGGTATTTTGTGGTTGGACACCCTAACCAGGCTATTAGAAATAGAACTTCAAAATAACAATAACTTGTAGGCAAGAGATTATTACATGAGACAAATGATTAAAAAATCCTCTTTTAAAATGAGTGGCTGCTTAGTTCTGCTGCTTTAAAGTCTAAGACAAATAGCTTTAAAAATTGGAAATCCATGGATTCATCCATTCATCCATTTTTAGTAAAATTGAAATGTGGGGATCAGTTTCATTGTTGATCAGTATTAAATGCTTTTTGCATTTAATACTGATCAACAATGGCCTGTCATGACATGCCATTACTGCTATAATTGGACACAAAAGATGGCGGTCTAACATTCTATTAAAAATGCTAAAGGGTTTTGGATCCTAGAAGTGTGTTAAGTGTATCATGAAAGAATTTTATCTGCACCGTGCCTAACCATCAGTTGTGAACGTCCGTGAGAACACAAGCATATCCTTGAATCAAATTAAGCCTTTTACCTCTGATGACTGTAGAAGTAAAATGGCTAATGTGATTGAATGGTTTTAAGGGCTATGTCTTCTCCTACATTGTTCATGTTCTTTTAGACTATCCTGTATGACTCACCTTATCCAAATCAAGTTGATAACAGGAGGTGAAATGCAACTCTAGATGATCTGGGCATGTGGTGACATCACGAGTATGCTTCTGTTCCAGTTGTTCCACATTTATACAGCATGCTCCAGTTCTCACCAAGTCCATACTTTCCTGTGTTCTTCTCAAGAACATACTTGGCGAGGACACACGTCTGTACTCGTGTTCTTCTAAATTGAGAAACAGCATGTGTTTCTTAGCAACAACCAAGAAACCTAACTGATCTAGAGAAGATCCACTCCAGAGGAGTGGGCCAAAATCCCTCCTGCAGTGTCTGCAAACTTGGTGAAAAACTACAGGAAATTGTTGACCTCTGTAATTACAAACTACTGTACCAAATAGTCACATTGATTTGCTCAGGTGTTCAGATTGCAGCTGTATTATACAAATAAATAGTTTAAAAATCATACATTATGATTTATGGATCTAGTTTTTTTAGATTATTCCTCTCACAGTGGACATGCACCTGCGATGACTATTTCAGACCCTTCATGATTTCTAAGTGGGAGAACAAAATAGCTGGGTGTTCAAATACTTATTTTCCTCATAAATGTCAAATCACACTGGCTTAAACTTGTATATAAATGTGCTTATTATCAGACGATATTGTCCCAAAATTTGGAAAATTTCTGTTTAAAAAAAAAAATCCTGTCTTAAAATCTGTTTTTTTCCCCCCGTTATCTTATGCAGGCCAGTTAGTTATACGTCAGCCTGTACAAATAAATTCTGCCAATTATATATCTATGATCACCTGTCGGTCAAATTTTTTTGTTCATAGCATGTTGAATCATATGTTGCAGTTAATATACGCAACAGTTGAAATAAGAAATAAACATTTTCTTTCCCATTGAGTTTCGTCAGTGTTCACGGGGATGGACGTCTTTGTCTTCGGCAGGCGTAGAGCTAACAGAACTGGCAGCTATGCGAGGTAAGGGCTCAAACATGTACGGCTGTAAGCCTTCTACACCAAATTAAGCTTCTGCCCCCCTGGCGTCCTCTTCCACAACAACTTCATCCCCGCTCTCCTCATCTAAATAAAAAATGTATGATGGAGGAGACTCATCCACGACCTCCGACACAAAGCTCTCCTCCTCTTGCATGTTTCCACTGTTAATAGCGTTCCTTGACAGTGTCGTTCTAAGTCACCAATTTAGTGCTACTTGATCCCAATGTAATTTCCCATTGGGAACCTACTAGCACTAAGTTGATAACGGGTTAGCAAGATGCTCCCAAGACACTGGCCACAATCAAACTTGCTTGCAAACCTTCCGCCACAACAACCCTGCCCTCTTGATAAACGACCCATCACATTTACTTTATTCACCCGTGTACAGTCGTGCACCACTTGGTAGAATTAGGAAATGCAACAGTTGGAACAGCTGTTTCCCTACGACTTTAATGTCCAATTTCACTTCCTTTACCAATTTTTTTGTAAAACAGATGGAGTCAGACTTGAGAGGCAAAAGTTTATCCATTTGTTAGCCTTGGACTGAGAGAAGTGTGTGGGGTGTCTTCATTACAGAAGTTTCTCAAGCACACCTGCCCTTTAAAGCTACAGTGTGTAATAATTACAGGGATATACAGTCAGAAATGTAATATATTATACATAACTATGTTATTTATCATCATCTACGAGCTCAGCCTCTTAACCTTAATATTTGCGTTGCCTTAGAATTCGTTATTTATAATTACATAGGAGCGGGTCTCGCAGCCATAGAGGCAGACATCTTTGCGCTACGGCAGCGCAGAGCCAACAAACTAGCGATTGTGAGATCGCCCATTACGCTGGAAAGTAACTACGGCAAATTGAGAGAGATTAACTGAGACGGTACTGAACACACAGACTAATGAAATACTATCTGTAAAATTATCTATGTAAACAAACCTCATCACTTGAGAAGGTAGGTGATGCGGACGTTGTGGAAGACATTTTGTCCCGTAACACTCGCCGTACTGTTGGGGGGGGGGGGAGCGGTGGGGGGGAGATGTTCATGTTGCTGCGGTCTGTAGTCTCGACGTTAGATGTCGCTGAAAATTACACACTGTAGCTTTAAAGGAAAAGTCCGGTCATCTTCAGAATTCAAACTTCTGAAAGTACTTTAAATATGAAATTATTACATAATGTTCAATAAATGATGATGAGTGTTTTAATTAAGAGTAATTTTCGTTTGAATGTGCTTTACTGGAGACATCCATGTTGGTCAAAGAAAACTACTGCCACCTACCGGTTTGTGATGTCACGGTGCGGAATTGGCTGTGAGCAAGTCCCAATGCTGTAATTGTTGTTTGTCACAACATCCTATCATTCAAGTCATCTTGACAAAACATATTACGTTGTCAAGTTGGCAATCCAACGGCAAACTTCCGCGGTGGATAATGAATCGGAAAGGTGAATAACTAATTTTTTTTCACTTTTACCCGATGTATTACAACATCCAACTGCCGTGCATTTGGGCATTTTCAGTTTAACTATAGCTCTCGCAAGTCCTCTCGAAATCTTAAATAATTGTCCACTTAAACCACAAACATATTAGTTCTAGGTATAAATAATGATCCATTGATTATTCTTTGCTGACCGGACTTTTTATATATATATATATATATATATATATATATATATATATATATAATATATGCGTCCTTGCAAATCCTATGGGAAGCTGCTGCTGATCATGGTGAAGTTTGGTTTAATAAAAACTTTAGGAAAAAGAATACTAGTTACCAGAGAATGGTTGCAAAGAGCATAATAAACACCCAAAAACATACTTAGTATTTGGGAGTGAAGCAACAAGGCTGCCATCTAGTCTGGCATCTTAGAGGTTTACTACACCTTTTTGGGGCTTAATTTTATGAACATATAATCACTAAAATAACTGTCAACAAATAAGGGTTTGTATATTGCAGGTGTATATTTGGTACCTTTAAATTGCTCCTATTCTGTTTTAACTGAAAATGCCCCTTTTGTGTCCTTATTTGGTTTTTGAATATAATGTTTTTAACACAGAATGTTTGTTTAAAGCTGGTCCATAATTATCAAAATTACAAGCTTTCCAGGACAGCTAGATCTGTTTCCTAGACTCACACCTTTAAGTGAGCCCCCATTAACAGACATTGCTGTTGCTACATATTGGCTTTTTACCGACTGCTTGCATTTAGTTACACTGGATACTGAAAAGCGCCCTGCTTCATTCCTGCTTCTGATTTATCCGAATTTTCATCACCTCAATTGATCGAGGCCGTTTACTCGAGGGACAGACATGCAGACTAAATGACTATTGACTGCCAAGTATTTGAAAAATGCATTTGTCAGACCACCAGTGCTATTGATGAGGGCATATTAAAAAATGTCTGAAGAATCAATGGAAAAGACGAAGAGAGTCTCTTGATGTAGACTACCACTGAATGTTTTGCTTTCTAATTTGCGCCCTCTCCCTCTGAAGCTTTCATGATTTTCCTGCTTTTCTTCTCTTTTTTTCTTTCTCTTTGTGCTTATGTGCTAACCACTGCTGCTGCAATGCAGTAAGCTAAAGCAGGAGGAGTAGCAGGTTGTAGCTTGGGTGTGTGTGTATAAAGCTCAAGCACTGATAGGCAACTGAGGGTTTAGTCTCTTAAACACCTCACACATTAATTTACTTATTTTAAGATGGGGGCAGGGGATAAAAGCAAATTTTAATAATTGGCTCTAACTTATTAATCTTAGGGGGCTGTGGTGTGATTTGAGAAGGATGGCTCTAGCATTGTTTGAAAATGAACCATTTATTATTAGGACAATGTCTTCTTTTAATAAGAAATCCACAGATAAGTTGACCAAAGACCAAAGTTTGCAAATTGTACTACTCCTGATCACTGCTCTAATTGTTTGCAGGTCATATGTTAAAGAATTTAAAATTAGTTTCAAACTCATTGAATGCAGTGTGTGAAATGTACAGTGTTTAGCACATACATGACCAATGCCTATTATTATTATTTGTTAACTGAATTTCTAAGAAATTATTTTATTTTGTATTTGTTTTTATAATTGAAGACAAAAATTATTAATATTTAAATAAATAAGATATACAGTACAGACCAACAGTACACACCTTCTCATTCGAAGAGTTTTCTTAATTTTCATGACTATGAAAATTGAAGATTCACAATAAAAGCATCAATACTATGAATTAACACGTGGAATTATCTACTCAACAAAAAAGCGTGAAACAGCTGAAAATATGTCTAATATTCTAGGTTCTTCAAAGTAGCCACCCTTTGCTTTGATTACTGCTCCGCACACTTTTGGCATATTATTGATGAGCTTCAAGAGGTTGTCACCTGAAATGGTTTTCACTTTACAGGTGACTGCTGTCACTTTTTCATCTTTCCATGCTTACAGATTATGTTGAATCTTTGATGTCTGGTTGTACCATATGTGGGATATCCAAATTGCTTCTCTGTTATATAAATTATTTAAAACCATGTTACGTTTACCCTGATAAGTCTACATTTTACTGATGTTTACTAAATTTTCAGTCAAGGCTGTGCAAAAATATTTTTTTCTCTATAAACCAGACTGTTGAATTAATTTACAAGTTGGTTTACAGCTTCATTACTATTGTTGGGAAATTTTAACTCTGAAGTAGGAGCTGCAACGTCTTTTTTCCCCCAACATTATTAAGAACTGCCAGAACGTTCAGTGTTAAAGGATGTGGTGATGAGTACTTGAGGCAAAATATAAAAAAATATTGAATACCCTTGAACACAAAATTGTTATAAAAATAGTTTTTTACACAAAAACTAAATAATTCCATGCTTATCTTTTTGTTTAGAAGTCACAGAATATGACTGGAGGTTTTTCTGGCTTGATAGAGCATAAACTAACACTCATGAATTCTCCCCACCTGTTTATACACAGCTTATTTGTTGGACAAAACAAGGCTTGTAGCTTACTCAGATTTTTCGTTGCTTGTTTAAAATATTTTTTGTTACAATAAACATGTACAAAAATGTATCTTTTGTTTGGTTTGTCTCTATTTTTCTGTTGTGTTTTTCCACTACCTCCTGTTTTATTCTAGGTAAAGGCGTTTTTCTTCCCCTCATTGTGTATGATATACCATCATACACAAAGACTGATTGATTTAGGGTCTCAAAACTACAGCTACCTTCAAAACCTAATAAAACATTTGAGTCTGTTGCTGTTAAAAATTAACCGGTTTTAAGGTTTTGCATTGTCTGCATTTAGGACCAGTGAGAACTGCAGCCATCCTCTCAGTCATGTTAGCTGTCTCATAGCTAGCTGTACTGGTAGATGGTTGTATTTGCTGTAGGATTTTAATGTCCTCATTTCATGACTGGCCAGACTTTATGGAAGAGATGATGAAAGGTGCAACAGTTGACACCGCTCCATATATCAAGTCCTCTCTACACACACACACCATGTCTTTGACTAGCTCACAATTTCTGTCTCTGGTATCTCTCTCCTCAAGATGGCGTACCTTGTAACTAATCCTCTGTCATTAGTAGTAATTGACAGTTTTTGATCAGTGTCCTTGTTTACAATTAGAATGTATAGATGTGCTTATTTACTGAAGAAGTCAAACTGGAGGCCCTGTGATGAAGCAGTGTTTGCAAGCAGCAAGACACGGTGTCCGTGCATGATGATGGAGGAAATACCTTTTAGAATAAGAGTGCATTATTTTGGTCCTTATTTTTGATAAAGCAAATGACACACAATATGCAAAATGTTTGAATAGCCTTATCTCCAATGGATATTTCGAATTTTCAAGAGAAAATATCAAAATCCAAAGGGGAATTTAGAAGTACCACTTAAAGGATTGAACTGCCTGATTTGTGATAAACATGCAAGTCAAATCTATTAAACGAGATCCTGTGCAATTTGAATTTGAGCCTTTATCCTCTAGTATGAGATAAATAATGCTCAGGGACATGACCAACAGGATGCAAAACTATGTCATGAGTCCTTTACTAAACTGAACTCTAGAAGTGACTCACTTTGAAAACTTCCTTATTCTTTGATATTGCGATAGTGAGTTCATTTTGGTCTGTTTTGGTGTCAATGTGTAGTGTACAGTCAAACCTAAGTTTCTGTATGCCCCTGAAAGATTTGACACAAAATATTTTTTTCTTCCTGGTAAAAGATTACAGCATAATATCTTAAAAGATGTTTAAAAATTTAAAAGAAGTAACCATTCTCTAGTAAAACATGCAGTAATCCTGGAAGAGGAAATCGGGAGTAATTGCTTGAAGACAAGCTGCTTTATCCTAACAAGACTTGGACTATAGTTAGAGCATCAAGAATCGTTATGCGCAGGCTGATCCTACACAGAGGCTAATGAAATGAGATTCCTCAGGTTCAGCCACTTCTGAACCACAGATTGGACTGTGAAAGTAAAAAGTGAAAAAAAAAAAAGAAAAAAAAAAAAAAAAAATATATATATATATATATTCACTATGGTCAGGAGGTAGATGAGACACCAGACCCAACATGGCAGTTGATCTAAAGTTTAACATCTAAGAAACCTGGGTTTTATTACACCTCAACACATCTACATCCCATCACCTCCATACTATTAAATAAATAATGGCAAAAAAGGTCTAAGGACACATTAACGCTAGAATGTACATAATTCAAGCGGTCTGACATCTCTCTCTAAAAAAAAAAGTTTTATTGATGTAATTTAAGTTTTCTTTGTGTTTCTTTTTTAGGTGTTATATTAAATTTTAAACATGATTAAAACTAACAAGAAACATAGGCCTAGAATAATTTTGTCTATCTAAAATAAAAATAAAAATATTATACTAGTTAGACTAAAATTCTAAAATTATTGAAAATTGAAATTTCTAACAATATTCAGAATTTCATATGTATTTTTATTTAAATAGTGCTCTGCTGCTTCAGTGGGCTGACGCATAATGATTTTTTTTTTTAATGGTTATATATTTGAATGGCTTTAAATTTCATGCTTTGAAGATTTTGAAGAATATAATTACCTCCCTTTAAACATTCCTGTTTAACTGTTAATGGTTCAGGGGTTCTTGCATAAGAAGGCTTCAGGGTAGTAGTGTTGCATCCAGTTATTATAAAGGAAGATTGATAAAGTTCAAGTAAATGAGTTCACCATTAATACGTTTTGAATGTAAAATTCTGTTCCAAGGGACTCCAAGGGTTAATTAAGGACCAAATAGTATTCTTGACCTCCCCTTGCTTATGTAAATGGTGAGTAGCTGCCAACTGAAGGCTCTGAGGTCAAGAAATATTGCTTCATAACAGTAGAATTTGCATGTACCCAAGCATGTTAGTCTATACTATATGTGCATGATCACTGCTCATGTGCCTGACTGTTTGCATTACCCTGTCAGCAAATCAAACATGTCTGAGCGTAATCAATGGCATCGTACGCATTGAGCCAGGCCAAAACAACCCCCTGGGGACCCACACTGTTTGTGTGAGATCAGCAGAAAAAGCCCTTATCAGGCTTTTATGGGTTTCCCCTCAGCGTGGGGAAGGTATGTGCTTTGCATAGTAATGTCATAATCTATTCTTCATTAAGGCTTAACGCAGCAGTTAACATGCCCTTTGATATGATCATACTGTGCCCTCGCAGCAGCACAGATGAGGCCTGTGTGTCACTGATAAAGCCTCAGAATGCAATAGAGATGGTAAAAATATTTGACAATGACAACTTAGAATGCCAACAGCCAGCAGTAGCTGAAACGACCTCAGCTTCTACAGACACTTGATGTCATTAAGAGCTGTGTTAATTTTACAAGAGAGCTCCCAATATTTCCCATAATTCATAGAAAACGCTGACGTTTGGAGGGCCCAGTCGTAAGATGCCATGTGCTCCCGTGTGGATGCTGCCATCTGGCCTGCTTTATAGCAGGCTGCTAAGAGTGCAGTAAGGACTCATGCAGCTGATGGTTAACTGGCACCATCTTGAACCTGAAACCATGTTAAGTGAGAGTGGGCAGCAACACTCCCACACCTACTGTCGGTTAAGATACAGTGCCTCCTATAAATGCAGATGTGGCACTGTGAATCCTAGACAGTTATAGGACTAAATCAAAATACGCTTTATGACAGTTAAAATGGCTAAAATCCTCTGACAATTATTAACAGAAAGTGAGGTATCTGTCATACATGTCAAGTTAGGGGGCTTTTCAAACATGTGGAATCTAATAGACAAGGATAGAACTTCTGAACAATGGATTTGGATTGGAGGGAAAAGATAATAGTTGGAAAATAGAGAGAAAAGGAAAGAGATGATGGACAGTGACGTGTAAGATGATTGAGGGATGATGAAAATTCACCAATCCTTACCTGCATACCGACAGTAAGCCAAAGATGCCTAAACCCATTAGGAATAAGCAGTTGATTCTGAGTCTGGCTGTATTTCTGTCCACAAAAGGAGCAAAGAATTTTTTTTTTTTTTTACGGTTATCCAATATATTTAAACTGTGAAGAAACTCTGGAGGATTTGGAGGTAATGTTTATTTCAAGGAAAAAAAAATCTCACCTGACTTGAATGACATGATTCATGAGAATTCCCGTGTCTTTTAATGCAGTTTTAGATAATGCATTTTTTTTTAGATAAAACATTTCTGTAGTCTGTAAATTTAAAAATACTGGCTTGGTCTTTCAAAGGAAAAAAAACATTTTATTGATTATTTTTTTATCAGAAAATGTGATATAAAAAATATCTAAATTTAATATATTTTAGATAAAGCTAGTTTCCATTAGGCAGTCCTTTGGTAGGTTGATACATAAACATAATTGTCAGAGAACTTTTTATAACAATGATTTCATTCGTTGAGGGGAACAGAAACCAAAGCCATAATCCCATGTAAAAAAAGTTATTGTTCTCCTACCCAGGCCTGATAACTTATGGTTATATATATATACACTCACCAGCCACTTTATTAGGTACCCCATGGTAGTAATGGGTTGGACCCCCTTTTGCCTTCAGAACTGCCTCAATTCTTCGTGGCATAGATTCAACAAGGTGCTGGAAGCATTCCTCAGGGAGTTTGGTCCATATTGACATGATGGCATCACACAGTTGCCGCAAATTTGTCAGCTGCACATCCATGATGCGAATCTCTCATTCCACCACATCCCAAAGATGCTCTATTGGATTGAGATCTGGTGACTGTGGAGGCCATTTGAGTACAGTGAACTCATTGTCATGTTCAAGAAACCAGTCTGAGATGATTCCAGCTTTATGACATGGCGCATTATCCTGCTGAAAGTAGCCATCAGAAGTTGGGTACATTGTGGTCATAAAGGGATGGACATGGTCAGCAACAATACTCAGGTAGGCTGTGGCGTTGCAACGATGCTCAATTGGTACCAAGGGGCCCAATGAGTGCCAAGAAAATATTCCCCACACCATGACACCACCACCACGAGCCTGAACCGTTGATACAAGGCAGGATGGATCCATGCTTTCATGTTGTAGACGCCAAATTCTGACCCTACCATCCGAATGTCGCAGCAGAAATCGAGACTCATCAGACCAGGCAACGCTTTTCCAATCTTCTATTGTCCAATTTTGATGAGCTTGTGCAAATTGTAGCCCCGGTTTCCTGTTCTTAGCTGAAAGGAGTGGCACCCGGTGTGGTCTTCTGCTGCTGTAGCCCATCTGCCTCAAAGTTCGACGTACTGTGCGTTCAGTGACGCTCTTCTGCCCACCTTGGTTGTAACAGGTGGTTATTTGAGTCACTGTTGCCCTTCTATCAGCTCGAACCAGTCTGGCCATTCTCCTCTGACCTCTGGCATCAACAAGGCATTTCCGCCCACAGAACTGCCGCTCACTGGATGTTTTTTCTTTTTCGGACCATTCTCTGTAAATCCTAGAGATGGTTGTGCGTGAAAATCCCAGTAGATTAGCAGTTTCTGAAATACTCAGACTAGCCCTTCTGGTACCAACAATCATGCCACGTTCAAAGTCACTCAAATCACCTTTCTTCCCCATACTGATGCTCGGTTTGAACTGCATGAGATTGTCTTGAACATGTCTACATGCCTAAATGCACTGAGTTGCCGCCATGTGATTGGCTGCTTAGAAATTAAGTGTTAACGAGCAGTTGGACAGGTGTACCTAATAAAGTGGTCGGTGAGTGTGTATATATATATATATATATATATATATATATATATATATATATATATATATATATATATATATATATATATATATATATAGGTGATGGCTAACCAACCAGACATCGTGTTGATCGACAAACAGCAGAAGAAGGCAGTAGTGATAGATGTGGCAATCCCAAGCGACAGCAACATCAAGAAGAAAGAACACAAGAAGCTTGAGAAATACCAAGGGCTGAAAGAGGAGCTAGAAAAAATGTGGAAAGTAAGAGCAGCAGTGGTGCCAGTGGTAATTGGAGCACTGGGGGCTGTGACCCCCAAACTGAGAGAGTGGCTACAGCAGATTCCAGGTAAAACATCAGAGGTCTCTGTCCAGAAGAGCGCAGTCCTAGGAACAGCTAAGATACTGCGCAGAACCCTCAAACTCCCAGGCCTCTGGTAGAGGACCCGAGCTTGAGGATGACACATACCACCCCACGAGGGGTGAGAAAACAGTTTTTTTCTTTATATATATATATATACACCGCAACAAAATAAAAAAAAGGGAACACTCAAATAATCCATCCTAGCTCTGAATAAATAAATTAAATATTCTCATTATATACTTTGTTCTATATAAGTTGAATATCCTGCTAACGAAATCACACAAAAAGCATCAGTGGAAATCAAATTTATTATCCAATGGAGGCCTGGATTTGGAGTCACACACAGAATTAAAGTGGACGAACTCTCTAGAGGTTGATCCAACTTGATGTAAAGTCCTTAAAACAGGTCAAAATCAGACTTACCATATTGTGTGTCCTCCATTTGCCTGTATGACCTCCCACAACGCCTGGGCATGCTCCTGGGATGGTCTTCTGATGGACTCCTCCCACACCTGGACTAAAGCATCCAGCAACTCCAAGATGGATCCAGGCATGATATCCCAGATGTGCTCAATCGGAATCACGTTTGGAGAGCAGGAGTGCCAGTCCATAGCTTCAGTGCCTCCATCTTGTATGAACTGCTGAAACACTCCAGCCGCAGGGTCTAGCATTGTCCTGTATTAGGTAGAACCCAGGGCCAACCACACCGGTGTGGTTGTCTGTTGTCCCTGCTGCCCTCTGGAAAGAGGTTCCGCTGCCCTCTGGAAGGAGGTTCCGCAGCATTGCTGCAGATCCACCAGGTTCTGCAACAGCTTCTTCCCCACTGCCATCAGACTGTTGAACCTTTTATCCACAAACCGAACTCTGCACCTATTGCACATTAGGGCATCAAATGTCTCCCCACACAATTACTGACCCACTGCCAAACCGGTCATGCTAAAGGATTTTGTATGCAGCCAATCGCCCTCCACAGTGTATCCAGACTGTCACGTCTGTCACCTGCTTTCATATGTGAAGAGAAAAGGGAGCCAGTGGTGAAATTGACAATCCTGGTGTTCCCTGTCAAATGCCAAGTGTCCTGCATGATATTGGACTGTCAGTACAACACCCATCTGTGCACGTCATGCCCTCATGCCATCCTCATAGAGTTGGTTTCTAACCGTTTCTGCTGACACATGCAAATTTGTGGCAGTGCTCCTCTTGTTCCTCCTCATACAAAGGCAGAGTTAGCGGTTTTTCTGCTGGGTTGTTGCAGTAGCACGTTTATTGTCAATCACCCACCGGGGGCGGTCTTGCCCCTTTTTTCTTCCAAGCTCGGTTACTCTACCAGAGGCCTGGGAGCTTTAGGGTTCTGGATTTCTTCCATATGAAGCTTTAGACCTGGCTTGAAGGGGCCTATATACAGGAGAGACCAGAGGTAGCTTGCCAGGCAGGCAGAGGTGAGCATCGTTAATTGATAAGTCCTAAATCCAGACAGTTTCTGTGGACAATTCACATAGGCTCATATAAAGTTCTCTCTCTGCTTATTGAGGAGATCTAAAGTGTTGTCATCTCTTCACTGTGCAGGACTGATGCAGCTCCTTTCTGTTACCATTTCCTTCTTGGTGACGCAAAGTTGTGATGAATACAATGGAAAGTGATCTCACATCTAATCAGCCTTGGTTGTTCTCACTAGAGTCACATACCAAGAACACATATAACTGTGACTCAAATGTGACTTGAAAAAATCAGATACAGATATGAACATTCCCATATGCTTTAAGCAGCTGACCTAATTCATTTACACTCTCAAAAAAAATCACATTTTGGCCACATTTGACTGCAGTGTGTGCAGGATCTGAAGATCCTCTCCAAGTCTGCAATCATGTATTGGGTTCGGGAGACATTGTGTCCAACACTAATTTTGTTGGAGTCATTCTGAGTTCAAGCCTCACTCTCACTGACTGCCATTCTGGTTTTATTTTAGAAACCTAAATTTTTAGTCCTTGCTCAGATGCTTCTTGTTAAAGACGAATCAGAGTGCTAATCACTCTTGCCCTCTGATGCGATTGCCTTCATAACAAATACTTCGAACTTCATCATCATAAAAGGAGAATCCATCACGGTGCCGTGTTTCCACTGAGACTCAGTATCATTGATTAATGTAATGAGAGATATGGCATATCACCCATAAATGAGTTTGAGATTGACACTCCAGTTTAATAGGCTCTGTGGTGCAAACTGTGTGAAGTGTAATTAAAGCTCTCATCCCTGCAAACAGTGACATGCAAACCCACTCCATGTTGTTGAGCTGAGCATAGCTTTATATTTAAAATGTTAGGAATTTTTTTATTTTTTTCATTGACTCTGACAAAAAGTTTGACCTCTACAAACATTGACAACATGCTTATGTATTTCCTTTTAGAATAAACCTCTGTTTTTTTGCTGTTCACAAAAAGTAAACACTAAATTGAAATTTAGATTAATATATGTACATATGTAAATGTATTGTGTTTTAAAAAAAAAATGGCCTATTAAAATTTCTATTAAGATAAACACAATTAATGCTTTAAAAATATTTGCCTCAGAGAACAGTATGTAAACAAAAAAACATTACTTTGGGGAAATAATCGTAAGACAGATGAGTCTTCGTCTCTCCAGCTCAGACAACTTTTTTTTAGCTTAAAGGAAATATAGCATAACAGGAAAGAACTTAATAAAATCTGAAGCATGGAGCATGAAGTGTTATGCTTCAGGATGTCTTGCATCCACCATGTCTATTCCATGCACCACAGGGCACTAAAGGGAAAAGTGAAACCATTTGTAAAAAAGAATATTCACAAAACTGGACTCTGCAAGATGATATGTCTGAGTACTGAATTACTGGTACAGAATTAAGAAAAACACAGTCCTGAACTTGGTCAAAGCCCAGAAATTAAGAGGAGAATTAAGAAAAACACAGTCCTGAACTTGGTCAAAGCCCAGATATTAATCTCTCTTGACAATATTTACCTGATAAACAATATTGAGCATTTACCTGTTGTAAAATCACTTTATTATAATTATAACAAATATTCATTAAGGACTACAGAAATGTTTTATTAATGCAGAACAAAATATCTAATAAGATGTACTAATATAGTTTTCACATAACTGCATTACATGATATAATCACTTTAACTGGAAAAAAAAACCTGTTAATCCCACTGGGGCATCTATAGTATAACATAATGATGATTATGAGTTAATATTTGATGTTTTTTCATCTGCCTCCATATTTTCACTCTAAAGGAGATTAAAAAATTTTTTTTTGAAAAACTGGTGCAAAGACTATCGTCAGCTGGACATTCTTGACTAGTCTAAATTGTACTAATTATGATATTTTACTAATTAAAAACCAATAAAATAAAAGCCTGGTATTATAACTAGGGCTGAATAGTATTTTGAACAACGTTGTATACATTTTTATCCAATTCAAGGTGTATAAATGATTTTTCAGATCAGTATACAGCACTTAGTGGGTATCAAAACTCAGTATGTGCTGCTCTTCTCTAAAACTCTGCTATGTAACTTAAGAGGGTAGAATCGTCCAATAAAATCGTCATGTGACCCTGAATACCACTTAATAGCAGTCTGACCTCCGGTTAAGCACGAAAGCTAACTGAATTACATATCTGTTGTTATTGGGCAACAAAACAGACGACACACTTACCTGATTAGAATTAGTTTTGTTCTCTGTTGTAGGATTTAATCTAGAGTCCTTGTCTTTACAAGTAACTCCATCACTTCTTAATCTGCTGAGCCCTTGTTAAAACTGGTTGAGGCTATTTGATTTTGTCACAGTGCATTGTTGCAAGTAGGACTGAAAGAATTAGTTGGATTCATTGTGATTAATCAAATTATTGAAATAATTGTCAACTTATTTTGTAACAGAAATTGAATCATTTAATAGAGTTACACTGTTGGTATATGTAGTTGGTACACTAACATATATACGGTATATGAAACATCTATACATATAGAATACATACTTTCTTCAATTAAAAAAGAAAATGCTTTTTTATTCATATCTTTATCTTACTAAATGTATGCAAATTTTCATTTTTTTTTTACATTTTGCATTTAGGAAAATTTAGCAGAACATTTTGCTGTTGTTTTTGTCACAGCTTTTTGTCCTGCCTTAAAACCATTATACTGCACTGATTGGCCAACCACTATGTGGCTGGTTTCAAACTGTTGAAGTGGGAGCAGTATAAGATGGATTCTCATGTGTTTATGAATGTGTTTAGTTACTTATAGTTAAAAGTCTTATCAGACATACCCGGTTTTAATGTTGCTGTACATATGCCTGCATAATTGGTTCGCATTGGATTAAGTGCAATTTTTTGTCAAATTTGCACTATATAAAGACATTAAAGTGATGAAGCTTAATGCAAAGATTATGTAATTTTTTTTTCTCTTTTGAGTGAGACAAGTATAATTAGCTGGCAATGTCTGGTAAAAAAAAAAACAAACAAAAAAATCTATTACGATGTTTCTGCTCAATTGTTGTGGGTTAGTATTTGAAGTTCTTAATTTGTCTTTAACACTGGTATTTAAGCCAATAAGAAAAAACATTGTCAACGTGGTACAGTTTATGATCTTGAAAAATAAGGTAAATAAACCTTCAGTGTCGTGTTTTTATGTCTAGTTATAATGCAGTGTAGTTTGCACTTTTTACTGTTAGGGTCAAGGTGAAGTTTTCGGAGTGCATTTAACAACTTTGCAACAGTATAATTTCTAAATGCGTTTAATAAAGTACTTCAGTTGCAGGTAATTTACAGCCCCTTATCTTGTTAAAACAATACAAAACATTAACTGTTGGTCCCCAGTCTTTCTGTTATTAGAATATTAAATTACTGAATAAACCTTTTAACAAGTACAATTTGATTGTATTGAATAATTATGTTACAGAAACATTATACACTAAACAAAGGTTGACATTTTGTAAGTTGAACAACGTATTAAATGTATTTATCATGCCTAATTGATTACTTAGCAGTTTTTTCAATTTCTGCACAGTCTAAGGAACGTGTTCAGTTTATTCCTAACTGATAAATTCATTTTTTATGTTGAAGAATGTTTGATTTGTTTTGTGCTTTAGGCCTAAAGAAATGAACCTTTTTGTCCATCTTGTCTGTGGATATAGACAGATATAGATAATAGAGCCTGCTGTTTATTGCTTATCAGAAATGTTGCTTATCTTTTTCCAACTTGAGCTTTTAAAGTAAAGTGGCATGAAAGGTGGCAGCTGTTTGGTTCTTAGAAAGTCTCTTGGCTTTTTGGGGCCAGAAACAGCCATACAGGTGCTGGTCATAAAATTAGAATATCATAAAAAAGTAGATTGATTTCAGTAATTCCATTTAAAAAGTGAAACTTGTATATTATATTCATACATTACATACAAACTCATATATTTCAGATGTTTATTTTGTTTAATTTTGATGATTACAAATGACAACAAATGAAAATCTCAAATTCATCATATCAGAAAATTAGAATATTGTGAAAAGGTTCAAAATTGATGGCCCCTGGTGCCACACTCTAATCAGCTAATTAACTCAAACCACCTGCAAAAGCCTTTAAATGGTCTTTCAGTCTAGTTCTATAGGCTACACAATCATGGGGAAGACTGCTGACTTGACAGTTGTCCAAAAGACGACCATCGACACCTTGCACAAGGAGGGCAAGACACAAAAGGTCATCGCTAAAGAGGCTGGCTGTTCACAGAGCTCAGTGTCCAAGCACATTAATAGAGAGGCGAAGGGAAGGAAAAGATGTGGTCGAAAAAAGTGTACAAGCAAGAGAGATAACCGCACCCTGGAGAGGATTGTGAAACAAAACCCATTCAAAAATGTGGGGGAGATTCACAAAGAGTGGACTGCAGCTGGAGTGAGTGCTTCAAGAACCACCACACACAGACGTATGAAAGACATGGGTTTCTGCTGTCGCATTCCTTGTGTCAAGCCACTCTTGAACCACAGACAGCGTCAGAAGCGTCTTGCCTGGGCTAAAGAGAAACAGGACTGGACTGCTGGTGAGTGGTCCAAAGTCATGTTCTCTGATGAAAGTAAATTTTGCATTTCCTTTGGAAATCAAGGTCCCAGAGTCTGGAGGAAAAGAAGAGAGGCACTTCATCCACGTTGCTTGAAGTCCAGTGTAAAGTTTCCACAGTCAGTGATGGTTTGGGGTGCCATGTCATCTGCTGGTGTTGGTCCATTGTGTTTTCTGAGGTCCAGGGTCAACGCAGCCACATACCAGGAAGTTTTAGAGCACTTCATGCTTCCTGCAGCTGACCAACTTTTTGGAGATGCAGATTTCATTTTCCAACAGGACTTGGCACCTGCACACAGTGCCAAAGCTACCAGTACCTGGTTGAAGGACCATGGTATCCCTGTTCTTAATTGGCCAGCAAACTCTCCTGACCTTAACCCCATAGAAAATCTATGGGGTATTGTGAAGAAGAAGAAGATGCAATACACCAGACCCAACAATTCAGAAGAGCTAAAAGCCACTATTAGAGCAACCTGGGCTATCATAACACCTGAGCAGTGCCACAGACTGATCGACTCCATGCCACGCCGCATTGCTGCAGTAATACAGGCCAAAGGAGGCCCAACTAAATACTGAGTGCTGTACATGCTCATACTTTTCATGTTCATACTTTTCAGTTGGCCAACATTTCTATAAATCCTTTGTTTTTATTGGTCTTCAGTAATATTCTAATTTTCTGATATGATGAATTTGAGATTTTCATTTGTTGTCATTTGTAATCATCAAAATTAAACAAAATAAACATCTGAAATATATGAGTTTGTATGTAATGTATGAATATAATATACAAGTTTCACTTTTTAAATGGAATTACTGAAATCAATCTACTTTTTCATGATATTCTAATTTTATGACCAGCACCTGTATATTGGTCAGTCTGATAAGAGAGTGAAAGTGAAGTAGCCGTCTTTCAGCAAGCATAAAGGCAGTATGCAACACTTCAGTATCTCCTGCATGTCAGTAAAACAATTTTAAAGATATAAAGTTAGAAAATCTGAGCTGTTTCCAAAAACTTGTGATATTTTAACACAATTGACTGTGTAGTTATTTCTCACTATAAACCTTATTAGCTTATAATTAACTAGATTGTCTGCTGGCCTTCATTAAAAATGAAAACAAAAAAACTATATTCAAACAGTTTCAAAATCTTTAATATTATGCAAAAAAGACAGTCTACCATATTTTTCGTCTGCTTTAATCTGATTTAGAAAATAAAAGGAAATTGAAATTATAAGTGCTAAGAGAAAATATTTGTAGAGATTAGCAATTGAAGTATTGTCTATTTAGTTATAGTTATCACTTGTTGCCTTTTTATTATTTGAATGAATGATGTACAGCATCTGCCTGGCTTATACTGCCTTTGAACGTGTGTTTGTATAAGTATATGATTGTGAATGTGAAGCTTAATTGAAGCATTTTTAGAGAAAGAAGAAGCTCCCAAATACTCTCTACTATCCTCCATCTCACTGAATGAAAAGAGCTCTCAACTAACATTTTATGTTAAATTAGCCATTTCCTAAGTGGGTATACGACATGCTGTTGAGCACCTCTGGATTTCCTTCGTTTAAGCCCTAAGGTGGGGAGCCAAATCAGACTTTGGTAGATGTTCGCTGTCAGAAAGTAATTAAAGAAAAAAAGTCCAGAACTTTTTGTATTACAGTTCAAGTGCTTTTGGATGAATGATTTCTGTTCATTAAATGTAACCGACGATTGTAATTTTTCCTCTTCTTACTGATGCCTGAAGCATTTCACATGAAATATTTCTGGTCTATGCACTTTAGGACAAAAAGCATATGATGTACTGTTCTTAGTGGGATACTAAATAATAATGCATGGTTTAGAATTTCAGAAAACAGATTTTACAAATGGTTGCTAAAGTTTATCACTATATTCCAAACTGAGAAAAAGCTGAAAATCAGTCCAAAAGTTAGATGATTTGCTGTGAAAAGTAATTTGCTATTCTTACCTCATATTTTATTTTTCATTCTAAACACTTCTTTGGTTATTGTAATACATGGATAAGTGTTGATCTCAGTTATTTAATTCATATTTTAACTACATGCTGTTTTGACACTACATTTAGCTCCATTCATCTCCTAAAAATCTCATGAAAAGGTTCCCTGTTATTGCTGTAAAAAATCAACCTCCTGATATGATACTGCAACCCTATTTCACTGTGAGTATGATGAGCTTCAAGTGATGTATATTATTAATTTTTCCCTAAACACATGATTTCTCACGTAGCTGAAGTGAAATTTAATATTTTGTGATCATAACACCCTTTCCTGCATTACATGACAAGCTGAAAGTGGAACATCTTATTTTTTCCACCAGATTTAAAAAGAAAAGTCTGAAATGTAAACTACATGACTAATAATTGTCCTCTTGACAGATTTCTCCACTTAAGCTGTGAATCTGTGCAGAGAGTAACGTAATCACCTCTTCTCGGCTGGTTGTTCTTGCATCTCTTTCTATACACTTTTTTTTAACTGTGTTTCTTGGCTTTATGATGATTTTTCCTCTTGTCTCCTTTATAGAGAAGCTAGATTCATACTTATGCAGTTGGACTTCATTTTTTAATGAGTGGCTTCTTGAAATCGATTAGGATTTTATTTTGTGTCATTAGACTGAAAAGGACAAAAAAAGGTCATATTAAGATCTATGTCAAATTTGTACCAAAAAAAAATCTGTACTTTTTTCTCTTTTGTTTATTACACTGCATGAAAAAATAAATTCAGGTTTATGGTCAAGATGTTAGTAGGGTACAAATATTGATGGTCTTGTAAGCCATTGCAGCTTTTATCATGTGATAAATTAATGATTTGCTGTCTTGAGATTAATGACCTTCTGCCTTTCCTTGTGGCAAAATAAACTTGAGATGAGTGACACATTCTAATATTCTGTATTTAATATTAAATAATGCCACACACAGCACCCACACTCAGCTCCTACATATCACAGAAATGGAATATTAAGCATGCCCAAACACAATTTGAAATGCTCAGGTGTGAAAATAGCATTTCTAATGCAGCAGCGAGGTCATCAGATCCTCCTTTGAAGAGGCTTGAACTGATCTTTCTCCATGGCAATGCTGGTGCTATCAATTTGAGATGGTGATTTTTGGATGGCAATAAGTTACCTTGGACAGGTAATCTGGTACAACCATTAGAACCTGTTAAGTGGCTGAGCCTCAGGTGTCACTACTAGTCCATCAGTCTATATTTGATAAAACTGGGACTATCCTTTCTCCCCTTTGGACTCATTCTCCACCAGAGGTAACAAAATGGCAAAAGCCAGGCAATGGTGCTGACACCCCAAATCGACAGCAGAGACTAATGTGGCTTAAATGAACTGACTGACCTGCCATATTAAACACCACCAAGGCCAGCTGTAAAGCCATCTCCGTTCAATCCCATAATTCTAACACTCAGCCTCCACAATAATGGGCTGAGACTTCTGGGTTGGTCAGTAATTACAACACTAATTAAACTCCACAGATGTATAAAATGGGTTGAAATATCGAATTAATTTAATATTCCCCTAATGCAACAAATTAATATCTTACCAGAGAAGATCATACTGCTTTTGGTTAGTCTTTAAACCAATGTATAGCAGCAAATTAACTGTGCAAGTCACAAGTCACAATCACAAACCTTTATTTCTCTGCTAGAGCAATAGTTCTATGTTACTACTCTGTTTTTTTGTTTTTTGCAAGCCAAATGACTGATAGATTCACAAAGAAAGGAAACTCCGCTTATCCAACAATCTCTATTCTCCATTGTATTGCAAAAGATTAGATGACAATCAAATTAAAAGGTTTGTTGACTCAGTAATTAGGAAATAGAAAAAAAAGAAATGCAGTGCAGGCAGTTTTGCTATGTAACACACAGTTTAGAGCCATTGTGGCTTTTCTATAAAACGTTTTCTATGGCAGTTTGTGATTTTTATTGCTCTGTGTTTCTGCCAGATGGCAGGTGTTAGAAGAGGCAATGACCTGGATGTGATGATTCTGTAAAATGTCCTGTTCTTTTTTGCGTCATTGGGAGGTATAGAGGTTGTTTTTTCGTCCGACCCAAATGAACCTGTCGAGCACCTTCCTTTCTGAGGATGTGCAGCTGCTGTACACAATGAACTGCCCATATATGTACAGTGATAGAAACCAAGAGGGAGACTTTCCAAGGGGGGAGGTCCTTTCTGAGTAAATTTAGAAAGTACAGTATATTCTACACCTTCTTCAGAATCATCTTATTTTAATGTCGTTTAGCTAAGCAATGATCCTTAATGGTCATATACAGTATGGTGGCTTTTAAAATCAACTTAAGTTTAAAGTTTTTAATGTTTTTAAGCTTTCCAGGTTTTATTTATAAGGTTGGGTGACATGAAAGGGGCCTCAACGTAAATAAAATGTAGTACTATATTTATTATAATTACCTAGATGGTTTTAATTTGTTATTAAATGTAAAGGTTTTATGGCAACCCCAAAGAAAATCACTTGCCTTCAAAGGGAATCCATCTTTACCCATCTGGGTGCCACCTAATTTATTATGTCTCCGTATCATGGCACTTCTGAAGGGTAAACAGTCAGGGACCTCTGGGGGCTGTAACCCAGATTTTCACAACCTCGACATTATCTAGAAAAGTTGCTTCACTGGGAAGGTTAGCGGCACAAAGAGTCACCTTTAAGTTGCCTTGCCTCACATTACCACTCCCTGACTGGAGAAAGTGGGCTTTTGTTTACTGTGCAGGTTCAGCACAGTCAATGGAGATGCTTCCTGGAGGGGGCAGCTCTACATAGACATTACTCACCCACTCATTTTCACAGTGCTCCCCAGCACAGAATTCACGATTACTCAGACATGAATGAATCACTTAAAATATTACCATTTCATAAATTTGATGAAGATTTAGCATTACATCATAATAATAAGATAAAATATATATCTCCTTGTGCAGCTGTATGAATTTAATATAGTTGTAATTTGCTCTTTATGGGCAAATCAGTGGCAAATGAGCAATGTTTTATATATATAATGGATCTGATATGGTCCGTACACTACATCTTTACAATAAAGACTGTTCTGGACCTTAAATAATGTATTCAACAGCCAGTACATTTTCTGCATTTCTTGTAAGTTTGTAGAATATTTTCTTTTGTGCGCAATAGTTAGACACCTGAGCAGACAGGACCATGAATTATGGCAGGTAACAGAGAGCTAGTAAGTATGATCTTTGGGTCCTTAATTACAAGATGAGCAGCAGCACTGTTATTATTGTTGCAGTTTGTGTGGCTTTTGTATTTTTTTTGTGGCTTTTGATTTTGTGTTTTAGCTTTTGTATTTCCATTGTCGCTTTTGTTTTTGTTTTGTGGCTTTTGTTTTTGATGTAACACCTTTTGGCCACCATAGTTTTATGATCTAAAACATTTTAGTGTTTTAAGAGAGCAAATAGTTTTTCAGAACATTTTAGTGACCATACTCTGAAATAACTATGCTATCCCCCTCCTAGCCCTCCACCCCTCTAATAGTTAGCCCAATCAGTGTTACAGCTTTACTACATAATGATAAGGGTAGAAAGTCAAAGCAAGTAAAAACATTACTGTGTTGGCACTCCAAAGGAATGTGGAAAAACTCATCATTCTGAAAGTGACCTTTAAAGGCCAACGGATGGAAGGATTGAACATTGACTTTGTGGTACTTATTGTTTAAATTGCTCTTGGAAATATTCACATTAAAGGCACAAGCTACACAATCAATCAGGGGACATGAAGTGTATTGTGCCTATTAAAGCTGTACAACCATTCATTCTCATTCAGTGTGTGAGAGTTGCTCACAAGTCTTTTTTTTCTCCCTCAACATGTTCCAAGTGTCTAATTGAAATTAATTTTCTCTGATTCCATGTGTGGCGTCTACTCTGTCCATGATTTGCTCTAGGCTATAAATCTAGATGAGTAACTTTGTTGTCCTTAGGCCTAATTCACCAAATATTCTACAATTATCTTTCCTTTATTTATTTTTTTAATCGCAGAATGTTTTGTAATGTTTGGCTTTCTTTTGAGTATTCCTAACTTTCATTATGTACTCAATTAGCAAAGACTTTCCTAAGAAATATTTAATATCTATATATTTGCTGTAGAAATTTGTAGATTCAGGATGTGTCCAAATGTGTCCTAACCAGCAGAGCAATATAAAATGGTAACGCAGACAGCCGTTACAGTGGCCCACTGTCGCCTACGACTGTTGCTACCTGACAGCAGTGACAAATAACAAAGATGGCTTTTTTCCTGCCTTTCCCCATATTACTTTTCTTCTTTAGATTCAACCTGTTTTTGCCAGTTTTCTGCCTTCTTTTATGGCTTAAAATGACCACACAACACTAATATGAAGTGGTTACACCGACAGCCATTGTCACAGTGGTCCACTGTCGCCTACGAATGTCGCTACCTGACAGCAGTGACAAATAACAAAGATGGCGCAGGCACCGTGCAGAGGGGAGGTGGAGTCACATGACCAACAGGGAGCGAAAAGTAGTTATACTCTGTCCGAGTGGTCAGGTAACGGAGTTCACTATAAGGTCTACTATATTGTACCCGCTCTATATATTGATTAAGGGATTTAGGTGTTAGGGCGGACTTCTGAACACAGCCTCAGTGTTGATCCATTTACAATTGTACTTGTAAGTGCTGTAAAAAGGAAACATACTTCCTTCTGGCTGTACAAAGAAACATTAAGAGTAATTTCTGTTTAAATAAAAAATGAACACAGAAGTTGTTGATTTCCTAAAAGGATATAACAGGAAATTATCTTTTTTTTAGTTAAACTTTTTGTTGTAAAGATACAAGGCTGACAACTTTCAAAGTGGAGTAGACTCAATAAGAACTGTGCAAGTCTTCAATACATCTGTATTTTGCATGCTTACTCCCTTTTTTTGAATTGGTATTATGACATGTACTATATTTAATATATTTTACTATGTACTATATTTTAGCTTGGTTTAAATTAATCATATGCATAAAAAAAGTCAGAAAACATTCTCCTACTTTGCATACTTCAAGTAGTTTGGGATAGTCTGTCTGGAGGAATTGGCCACAAATCAGACAAATATGTTATGAGAACCTGTCAAAAACTGTACACACTTTTTCAGTGGTGGTTATATTATATTTGGCACATTAAAATAATTTTTGTAATCCCACCAGACCTAAAACTGGCAGAATTTAGTGTATTACCAGACTGTAAGAGGGAAAAAAATTATTTGGCTATACAGTGTTTATTAAAACAAGGCTTAATTTAATTCTCCTGTGGATAGATTTTACTAGTTTTTTCCCCGCCCTGCTTTCTGTTGTCTATTTATGAGCAGTGCAAAGTTTTGAATATAGCTACTCACAATGTAACCAAGCTAAATGAGTGGCAGGTGGTAAAAGGTGTCTGCTTTGTTCACAGAAAGGAAGGAATGTGATGGCAATCACGCCCCTGACGAAACAATTATCCCCCCTCTCAGTCTGGTGCCACATATGACATAGAGGGCAAGATGAGAGTCTGCGATCACCGTTCAGCACCTCCATTTTTCTCTTGTCCTCTTCCCTCTCCTTTAGATTTTGTCCTCTTTTTCACCTAGCCATCACCATAATTAGTACTTCTGTCATTTACTCTGACATGGGTGCTCACGCTACTTTGTACATGTTTCTGTCACAGAAAGCCTTAGAAGAAGTGGGTGTGCTATGTCCTGTAAGAGCGTTTGTTTGTCTAATGGGGGGATAAAGCGACAGTGCAATAGGTTGGCTCTCTGAGCAATTGATTCTCAACCGCTGAAGAAGCGTTTTCCTCCTTTTTTTCCACCAATTCAACACATGATTAAAGGCGGTGGGGCAATTACTATTCATCTGAAAGGAGACAGGAGGGACAAGACTACAAAGAGTGTGAGGATCAATCCATGATGAGCTGTTCTCCTCTCCTGTTTCACACTTTATCCTTACCAGCTTTTTTCCTGCCTTTCCCCATATTATTACTTTTCCTCTTTAGATTCAGCCTGTTTTTGCCAGTTTTCTGCCTTTGGTTATTGCTTGAAATGACCACACACTACCATCATTTTAACTACGATATCAGGAGCATTGCTTGTTTTCTAATTCTGTTTAAATATTTTTCACCACAACCTCAATCACATCATTCAGTGGTGTTTTTTGGATCATATAAGATAGCTTTCATATTATTGCTTTTTTGGTTAATTCTATTAACTATGGTCGCATACAGTTTGCAGTCACTGAGCAAGTAAAATTCACTTGGCTCTTTAACAGTACGATATTTATTGCTATTCTTTCCACATACATACCTCATTACATGTTTGTAAATTAAAAATCTCAGAGTAGCTTTATTCATTGATGTGGATTTGGATATATATTTTTAATTGTCCTGATCATTTTTTGCTAAGGCCACTACATTTTTGTAAAACAATTTGTGGAAGGTTTCTAATGCTGCAAGGTTTCTACAATGTCCCTGGTGCTCAGGGCATCACACATCCCCTACTTATAGAGCAAGGAGAGATCACTACTGAACGTAGATTTTTATGCCTGATTTTTTTGTCTTTGTCTTTTGCCGGTTTCAAAACGTTAAAAGTTCGGTGACCACTGTTGAGTGTAAATGGAATGCAACTGATCTGGACTGTGCCAGACACAACTGAACCATGCCAACTCTAGTACTAGTTCAGCAGTAGGGCTCGGCACGGTTTAGTTGTGGGTCCGCTCTTTGACAATAATGAGCAGGCCGAGTCATCTCTCATTTACGGTCAGCTGACTTATTTTGCAGGTTTTCCGGCTTGCCCAGCTTTGCAATTTAAATATCTTTGTTGCACCACAGTCATTTGAGAGTTTGGTGCAACCTGGGATGATGCAAAGACAGAGGCTCCCATTGAAATTTGGGCAGGGGATGCTATCCAGCACATCATTTCTTTAATGTTATAGGCACCACCATTTTTATCGTAATTCCCGTCTTGAGAGCTAGAGTATAGGAGGCAAGGAACCGTGCTAGCATGATGTGGAAAGGGTCGTAAGACCCAAGTTTGGCATGGTTAACTGATACAAGCTTGGTCCAAACTTGGTTTGGATCAGTTTCAGAGGGGTAGTGTAAATGGGTTAATTGGCCTTCATTTGCTTAATCACATCCAACATATTTGATAATACGTTTTTTATATGAGTTAAAGATAACTTAATCGCTAAATTATTCTGTGCTGAAAGGCTTTAGTCCTGATTTAACCAGGATAATCTTTTTGCCTATGCATAAGGCTGAAGGCTGTCTGGATTCAGCACAGCAGCCCGGCTCCTTTTCTACCCTGGATAGAGTTCTTGGGGTTGACCCTGCGAAAGGCTAATAGATAGGAGCAGAAACAGGGGCAGTCAGCAGGAGTCACAGTCCCATCAGCGTCTCCCTGATGACCCCCTTGGCTGCCTCCCAGTGGAGTATACCAGGAACAGAAATAGATGTCTTAGCCACCTTAACTGACGCCTTTCAACGTGGAGGAAGAAATTCTACTCAGAGTTCCTCACCCTTTCTTTGAGTGCTGGGTCACATTCTGGAAAATGTTTGATCTCAGCTGCTTTTATCGAAGACTTATGACCGATAAATTTATAGCTTTACCTTTTGCCTAAGCTAGTACTTCACCACAACACACCATAACAGGACCCACACTATACTGCACTGTAGCTGCATCAGACCAATCAGTCCCACCCCATTCTCCCCTCACTCAAGATACTTGTACTACTCAACTTAAGGCCAGGACTTTTGTCCAACCTGAAGTGGGAAAGCCACCTTTTTCTGGTTGAGCACCAGGAAAAGGGGTTCTGAACCGCTCCAGACTTGGCTCCGAAGAATACCGATTCATGAAAGTCATTAATAGGACAGTTAACAGACAGCAGCCCTGACACAGGTCTGACTTACTGTTGACGGCAGACTCCTGCTCAGCTTGTCCAGCTGCTTGATGGTATTTAGCAAGTAGCCCTTGACTGCTTACTCCTGCAGTATTCCCCAGAGAATACCATGAGGTACACGGTTGAATGCCTTCTCCAGGTCCGCAAAGCACATGTGGACTAGTTGGGCAAATCACCATGAACCATCAAGTTCTCTGCAGACTGTGTAGAGCTGATCTAGTGTTCTGCAGTCAGGAAGAAAACCACACCACTCCTCCTGGAGCTGGGACCTCAAACTCCTTGTCTTGATTTCTTATCTTCATTAAGGGTTTTGAACCTCTATTTATGTATCCTGTCACTCGAAACCTGTTTGCTTTGAGAGACCATATCAGGGACTTTAAAGCTCCCTATACCTTAACTTCTGGAACCATGTTACAACTACAAACTCTCCAGCATTTTAAGGTGCAGATTTTAGGAAGGTATTACTAATTCAGTTTATTTTCAATTTTCAAACTTTAACAGTTAAGCTGATTGTTTCAGGTGTCAGGTGACATTCTGAGCAGTTCTAACTTTGTTTTACAGAGCTCACATCAAAGTGATGTAGTGTTACTGTGTTTCTGAAATGTGGTTCCTAGCTATGCTTGGTTTTTTATTTCCTGAACAATCTGTCGGTCTAGTAAGCTTGATCAAGTGGTGAGCTCTAGTTTATTAAAGCTATTTACCCAGGCAGAGCAAGAGCATGAAAAGATCCTAGAAATAAGGTTGTATTCCCTTATTGTAATTGCTTTTGTAGGCAGGATTGTCTGAGCTCCGGCTCATGTGTAGAGTCTGCATCTGTCCCAACTCGTTAAACCCAGCAAATTGTTTGTGGGTGATTTAAATTAGTTCTAGTGATTGTTGATGTGGATTGAATTAAAATGAGATAGGAAATCCTGGTGTCCACTGGAAGTCTGTTGACTCAAATGTCTAACCTGTAATTGCAACAAATAGAATAAAAAATTAACTATGTCTTGTGGGCATGCTGGTGATTTATATACAAGTGCAGAGCACAGTGACATCGAAATAAATAAAAGATGCTGAAAGAATTATATCAATTGATTTTTAGGTAATGTTTACATTAATGTTTTCATTTTCAGGACATTTATGATGAAAAAAAAAGCTGTTGGCTCTGTTTATTTCTTATGAGGTGTAGAGAGAACAACATTTATTTTGTTTCTTTCTTTCCCTTAATGGTTATGCGAAAATTGAGCAGCAATCTAAGGTCCTAGACCTCAGCTTTTTTGATCCAGGTTCACAGCATAGCCCTTGTTCGTCAAACTGAGAGGCTTACACTCTTTTCCTCTACACAACAGGGGAGCATTGCCTATTAAAGTGTATTTCTTTTCACAGAGCTTTGCACAGCAGGAAAACAGAGAAATACAGACAGTGAAGTAGGCAGACATGGAGAGGTTAAGAAGCAGCAGTACTATATGAGAATATGGACTGGGAAGTTTGGAGAATAGTCCTCACTCAGATAGGCTGTGGGAGTCTTGATGACTTCAGTACAACTTTTTCTCAAACAATGATTAAAATTGTTGAAAGCACTAAAGCACAAGTGAGATTAACTTTTTTGGGGGACAACTGAGTTTACACTTACTTGGGCTCAATTACTGGCTAAAAGAATAGTAATCTTATAAAACATTCTGTGGCTGAAACCCTGCTGATCAAAAAGTACACAGATATATATGTAACATATTTTGCAAAGAATGTGCTGAATGGTCTGTCTTGTCAAAAGTGGATTTCTTTGGAAGCTGTGCATTTTGTTGCATGTGGTGTAAAGCTAATTCATTATTTCTGAAATTGCTCATCATACAAACAGTCAAAAATGGTGGTACTATACTGTAGTAGCAGAGTGATGGTTTAGGGCTGCTATGCTGCTTTAATACCCGGATAACTTTGATGAAACTGCAATCCGTCTAACAGAAAATTCCATAAAAGAATTTCCAATAATCAGTTTGTGACCTTAAACTTAAACACACTAGGGTTACACCATTCAATAATAGAAGCAGCTATGAGAAAATTAGTAATTTCAATTAGAATTTGCTCAGAATGAGGTATTAGACTTAAGTTTTCAAGTGCTCAGGGTGCGATGGGGTGAGGATTAGCTATGTTACTCATTGTATTTCATGGCCTATTGCAAAGTTGTACAATAAATAGAGTTTGTACACAAAAGACAAGCTTCTTTTGGGGCAGATTTTCAGTAAAGGCGAGAGAAAAAGACACCAACAGTGCACTTGTCGAGCTCAGCTAAATTTCAGTGATTAAAAACTGTATTATGAACTTGTAAGCAGTGGAGGTTACAGCAAGCGGTGTTAATTGCTTTTTGTGTACATCACATTTGACTGAATGGAACTAAAGCAAATCAGTTTCCAGAAACAATTGAATTATGAGCATGCAAAGTAAAATCAATTGTCAATTATGTTATTGTGTCACTTGATCCAAGGAAGTTCCTTGGACTGGGCTGCATGTCGTCATGGCGATGCTGGTTTAACAGGAGAAGAACACTTTATTCTCATTAAGCTCAAATCATCTTGAAACAACATTTTTCTATATGTATAGGATCTTTAACAGTAAAATAAAAGGATAAATTACAGTTGAGACTTTAGATGTTATGTTTAATAAATGAGAATTTTAATTTTGCATCAGGGAATATACAATAGGATATTGCATTATTAAATATTAGGTAAGACCCTGTGTGATTAATTTAAGAGATAATATTACACAAATGGCGGGAAAAAAAATTGTATTTTGATTGTTTTGTTAAAGTGACCTTCCAAACACATAAAAATGTAATTTTACTGTTTAATTAAGGTTTTGTGAACTGATTAAGCATAGAGGGCATATCAAGAGCCAAGTAAAGGGAATATTTGCATAACTGTAATATTCTTTGTGCACTCTATACTTGGAATGAAGGATGTCACAGACAATGTGCGGTGCAATGAGCTGCAAAGACAGTTTGGCACATTGTGCCTCATCCAAAGAGTCACTAGTCTGTCGATTGCTGCGATAAGCAACTTTAAATGTCAATGTCAATGTTGACTGATAATATGAAGAAATAATGGAAAAGAAAATCCATAATGCAAAGTTATGGTATAATTCATGAACTGAAGCAGAGTATATTATCTCCAGGGCAAGGAGACAAAATTAGTTGAAGTTTAAGCAGTGTGCTATGCAGCTAACGAATTAGTTGACCTTGCTATCCTTGATTAGCACATTTACTTGTAAATCCTTCTTAATAACTGTGCATGGTTTACAATGCACTGTTTTACTAATGTGAAGAACAAAGCACATTCACAGCAATCCATCTCAGGAGATATGCTTGATTGCCACCGTCTTAAAAAGTTTCCTCGCTCTGGCACTGCTTTTGGCAGTGAAACCATGTAATGCTATTATTCGCCTTTCACTTTATACTCAGGAAAAAAATCACAGCGAGGTTTTTCCAACCTCCATGAGCTCCTCTTCAAGCAGCTCTGGCTAAATCATAATTCTTCCTATCAGATTATTCCTGATCTATTTGGCATTAATCTTTTGTATCCACCTAATTAACTTTTTAAAATAATTATCAGCAAGAATAAGTTGAATGTATAAAACTGTGTGCTCTGTTACCAGACCATTTACCTTCATACAACCCAGTTTGCATGGGATTGATCCCAGGCTCACCTGTATCTTCTTCTGCCCACCCTTAGACGCATGAAAGGCTCCCACCACTTCACCAAATAACTTGTGGAAATTTATATCAGCTGACCAACGACATTGAAAAAATTCAGCAAGTAACTAAAGGGATTCTCTAAAGATAAAGTATGTCAGCTGCACCTCTTTTTACTAAAATGTTTTGATGAGGTCCGAAGGGCGCTACCTGCTGCATCAATCCAAATTATTGCTTAAGAAAAAAAAGTCTGGCAACTATGTGCTACAGGGACCAAAAAGGCCTTGGCAAAACAGTAATGCCAACATACAACTGGTCACAGCTGTAGAGAAATATCTACATATCAAGTGAATATGTCCCCACTGTTAATTAGAATTTTTATAATTCTTATGATTAATATAGTTGCAATATAAAGGAATCCTGAGCTGACTTGGCCAAAAATTTGTAATGAAAATACTTTTCATTTATAAAAGTGACTGCGACATTTAAAGCTAGTGTCTTATTGAAAGTTAAGTGCAGTTCTAGTTATGGATCAATTGTAAAATTGTCTTGTTAATTATAACTGATCAGGATCTAGGCAAGGCAGGTTTTTTAAGCAGCAACCGTTTGAGCAGCAAGGCAATTCCAATTGCTCTACATGAGGTGCTAAACTAAAATATTGTTGTGTTTCGATTCAACTAAAGAACATTTCTGCACATCCATGCTTTGATTTCTTCTATACATTTACCTAGTACTTAAATAAGTTCATAGTCATCTGGTAATATTCTAATGTAAAGCTGTGTGTGGTCTGCATACTATATTCCTAAAGCTTTCTCAAGATACATATGTACCTTTTATAGCTGCACATTACTCATTTAGATTAAAGCAACTTATTGTGTTAGACTGGCTGGGTGAAAGTATAGAGTTAAATCCACCTGAGAAACGGAAAAAACTTGTAAAATGAGGTGCTCTGTATCTATTTGGAGTATACGGTATTTTGTGAAAAATAATGTATAGAAATGTAACTTTGCAGATGGGCTAAGCTGTTAGAGAAATACCCCATGCATTCATTTTTTATTTTATTTTAGTCCTTGTTGACACAATTTTGTGATTCTGATTGATTTGATCTGAGAATTTTCAGGAAATTAAATGTTTTATATTATATATAAATTAATAATAATAATAATTATTATTATTATTATATTCTAAATTATATTTATATTATAATTAAATGTTTTATATTATATATAATATGGATAATTTATACCTGAAGATTGTAAAATATAAGTCTCTTTTTGCCATCGGAACAGAGTTAATTCTTTAAAGCAAAAGAGTGTTCTGCTACCTGCAGTCAAAGCACAGCAATAGCACTGTTGTTTTAGTTATGAGAATTGGCTGCAATTTGTGCTTTTTAGATCCATATGTCTTTTAAACTTTTTAAACATCAAGAAATCAACAATGGCAGTGGCTAAAATGTTATTTCAAATGATCAAATGCTACACCAACATTGCCTCCTTTATGTCTCCTCAGTGTGATTCAATATGTAAAAGTGCAAGTCATTGGTTTAATTATTCACACAGCTTTCACAATAATTAATCGGGTATGCCTATATTCTGTATTATATTTATATACAGTACAGTATACTTCTAAAATAATTTTTACTGTACATTTACATCTATATTAACTTTGATGACATACTATTCTTAATCCATCTCTAGATTTAATAGAACATGTTCTGATTGCAGGTTTAACTATTCTGTAAACATCTTGAACCCATTTTAGGGGATTATTCATTGAGGATTGAGAAAACCAGAACTGCAATCTTCTCCAATTCATAGCTTAAGTGTTTTTTAAGGTTAAATCAAGCTCTAGCTACAGGCCAGTTAAGTTTTTCCACTCAAAACCTAATAGGCAGCCACAGAAGTAATGGGAACATCCATCAAATTTCTATAAACCGATATTCTCTCCATCTCCCTCTCTCTCTTTCTCTCTCTATATAAAACATTTTAAAAACACTTTATCTGTATTTTGGGTTTAACTGTGTTTTTATAATTTACTGCTGGGTTAAGAAAATGACCTATACTGTCGGTTAAGTAAGAAGAGTATATGAGTACATGCTTCAAAATGCATTTTAGACTTTATAGCGTTGTTCTAGTTCACAGTAATTAACTCTTAAAGGCATGAATGTGGGCAGAATCACTCAAAACAACCCACCCTTGGCTTCTTGTGCAGACACACACATTTTCCAGATGACGAGCTCCATGATTGAATGGAGACTGGCCTGTAATTAGACTTTAACAATATGCCTGATGCCGTCTGCTCCTCAGACTCCCTCACACTCTCTTCATTTGCCCTCAAAGCCACAGACTCAATGAATTCCATGTAATGACTACTGAAATGGGTCATTCTGTCTTATTGACACAGTCTGGACAGCTTGGCATGTCCATATCAGGGATCACAGTTTCTATAGTAATGACTGCTGTTGTGGATCACAGTCCCTGTTAATAACCTTGGTTACATTGGAGGAAAGTCGCTTGCTGCCTTTGATGCTCTGTCCATCTGTCTGTCAGCAAAGTTCTGTAGAGTATTTTGGGACATACTGAGATACAACAGTGCCTGTTTTTATGAATGCTTTGATTCATCAAAGCTAAACAAAGACAGACACATTCTCCTACATGGGCCTGGGTGTCTGTTAGTGACATGGATTTTGTTTCTTCATCCAGCTATTTCTCATCGGGGACTGGGAACCTTGATCATGGCCTCTGTTCTGTGATCTGGCAGATGACAGGTTGAAGGCAAGCATAAAAAAAGAGAAATCAGCATTCCATAACCTTGTACATTGCACAACATTGAAGTGAATGTATTTATAGGAAATAGGGACGATGCAATCAGTTTTCTAGTCTATAATATTGAATCCTTGTCTATTGCTTATTAAAGTTAATATTATTATTGACGTGTTTATGCTTGGAAACTGTTTAAGGTATAGTGGAAATACGCACTGTATTCCTTTACATTACTGCAACATAGGCTCCATTACTATGAGCCACTTGACTGCCTCTTTTATGAGATTACAGGATGCTGCTGATGTTTTTATCAGTTTTTTTGGCTGCATTTTTTGCAGGATATTATTCACATGGGCTTAAAAACTTAATTGATTATAATAAACATATTTAAAACTGTTTATTGTAGGCAAAAGATTGCTGTCAAACACAAAAATGAATGCGAAAAAATTAAATAACAAAATGAGAGAAATAACATCTACTTAAGGCCCTCTAGGAAAATACATTGCACTGCCAGAACAGTATGTTTTTTTTTTTTTTTAATCAAGAATCTTTTAGAGTATGAAGGTTAAATCAGAAACCTCCAGCTTGACCCAAAGGTGGAAGCTCATTGGGCATTTACAGACTTTGCACATTTATTTGAATGCCACTGCAAACCCCAAAGGCTCCAACACAGACTCAGAATAGGAATTATTTAGCTGTATTTTTAGCTGGTAAAAATATGTTTTAATATTAATCCAGTGACAAGCCTCTGTTTTAAATTGGCGAATTCTAATAAGCCAAGTGCTTTAAGCTTCCTCTACCGTTAGCTAAAGTTTTTTGTGGAAATTTGTTTTGTCCATTCTCGACTGGGCATATTTTCATAGAAAGTGCTGGATGGTGTTGGCATTTCTCTTGGGAAAAGAATGAGCTTGCCCTTAAGATTATAGGATTGGTTTTTACTGATGTTCTTGTTCGTCTCAGATGAGATACTGTGTCCCTGAAGCCAATGCCAGTTAAGAGTTTCCCCACAGTGTCCTGCTCACTTTATGTATAAGCACAGGGTATGTGTCTAATACATAGCTGTAAAAATTAGGAAAAGGGGCTCATGTGTTACTTAGTTATTTTTATTACCATCAAGGTGAAGTAAAGTACAGTGTTTGTGAACAACTTAAAGTGAGAATCTAAATCTGTTAAATGGAGCTCCTTCTCTGCTGGCTCAAAAATGCTTCATTTTATCTCTGACTGAAAACCCTTACTTCTTTTGTTACTCCAGTTAGTCTGATTTTGATGTTGCTTCGGAAAAGTTGAAAGAAATGGTGTTGAGATACCCTTGATATTAGATTTATAAGATGGGATACTGTTTTAGTTCTGTAACTTTTACAATAGTTAACCTCTTAACGTCCACCTCATTTTGGGTAATCCTTGCCTATTTTGCATACCCAAATGGAAAAGCAAATAACTTAGGAACTGTATGTCTAAATTACATGTGCAATAGGCTATATTATTAGAAAACGAACACCCTCTAGTTTCTGAATATATAAATTTTAAATTGGGTGAGTAGAACAAAGACCAAGCCGCATCAGTTCAAACATGACTCAGTTGTTTTTTTTATTCTCGGAAATGATAGGTATTTTTTGAACAGCAGTAAGACATTCTTGAGAAAAAGCAGGTTTCATTGTATTATATTTGTTCTACATCATGTCAGCCACAAATGCAGAAAATTTCACACCTCTTGCTATAACAGTTCCAGAGCTGTGGGTTTTGGAACTTTTGGTGTCAGCTTGGAGCTGCATGCAATGGCTCCACCTGCTGGTAAAAATTTTACCGGTGGAATTTTATGCATTCTGAATTATTATCCCCACTTAAGGTGGGTATCTCAACACCATTTCTTTAAGGTTTCAAGAGGTGTAAGATTTTCTTTCACGCAGCCACAGCTCACACTGTACGATGAAATCACAGGGTTAAATAGTTCACAGCTCACTATGTATGTATGTATGTGCTCACAATGTGCGAGCTGATGCTCTAATGCGGCGGTTTTCAAAGTGTGAGGCGCGCCTCCCCTGGGGGGCGCCAGAGCTCCTTAGGGGAGGCGCGGTGAGAGTTTTTTACAGCGGGCTGTCTGCGCGCATTTGGAGGGGATGCGCGAGCAGTTTGGAGAGTATTTTGGAGAGGAACTAGTGGGTGAGAAACCCATTTTCCTTCCCCGTGACACTCAAAGATGGACTTTCAGCAGGAGAGGAAGAGGCTCTGGCTGAGCTGAGCTGTGACATGGACTTGAAACAGAGGATGAGTGACGTGTCACTTGCGCACTTTTGGCTGTCAGTAGGGACTGAATTTCCACAGCTCTCAATGAAGATCTGATCAAAATGTTTTTGTTAAGATGTGAAAACACTGTTGGTATCTCAAACATTAAACTCAGAATCTCAGATGTAACGTTTGTTTGAGAAAACAGTTGAAAAGTGAGTTTGGGGTTGTTCTTATCATTAGAAAAATGCCATACAAAGGCCCCGATAAAATAATTAAAATGGGAGGAAATGTTTTAAAATGTTCATGTGTTAAATTTCATTCAGATAGTGTCATTTTAAAAGATGAGATGGTTCTAAAATAAAAGCAATTACCAGGTGTTTTGTAGTGGCATTTGTTTGTGTGTGGGTTGTTTTTTTGTTTTTTTTGTTTTTTTGGGGGGGGGGGTAGTGCAGGCATAGTGCTCCCTGGAGGGGGGCTCAGCCTTTCATACTTTGAAAACCCCTGCTCTAATGCAATCTTCCTGCTAACACTTTACGCCTGAAAACCACGTAGGACTCAGCTCCGCAGTGAGATGGCGCTACTCTGACTCGTCTATCCGGAAGTCAAACGAGTAGAAGAGGAATTTGTGCAATTTTGTGCTGAAAGCTCTAAAAAGAAAAGGCGGCGATGTATTTGGACAAAGACATGGGTGAGCAAAAGTGGCTACTACGGTCTGTGAATTTTACAGAAAGAGCTCCATTTCACCCCCACCCCGGCCATGCTTCTGTGTTTTCGTGTGAGAGGAAGAAAAATAAGTAGTATCCTTGTTTGGTACTTCGTACTGAGCGATTTGCCCACGACGGCTGACTGAATTTCAAACATGTTTGATTTTCTCCCGACCTTACGATTCCTGGTGGTCGTGAGGGGCTGACTGCCCCTCATTATCCCCTGTATACTACATAACGCACGTCGTACGATCAGGCTGAAAGTCTCACTGATCAAAAAATTCTCGCACGACTGGAGAATCGGCCCTTTTTGGGCCGATTTGTAGTTCAATAACTAAAAAACTAGTTATGAAATGCTGAGATAGAAAACATTCATAAGACAAAAACTTGCTCTTAATGATGATTGTAGGAACAATCTATGAATTTTAGAGAATTTTAAGATTAAAAAAAAATCTTTTCTCAATTGTGATGCTTGTGTGACTTATGAGTAACTTAATGTACATACAACTTAACGTATGTCAGTGATCATACAAATTACCTGTAACTTATGGCCCATGTATGGCATACGTCTTTATTTACTTGCTCTATGGCAACGTGTTCCAGCGTGCTTCAGTGTAGTTCAGCGTGCTCATAACTTATACAATGTATGATGCCGTTTTTGCCAGATTTTTCGTACGTCAGACATACGCTGGTCTAAATCGTCAAGGTGTGACAAGGGCTTCAAAAAGATTGTGGCAACAAAGAGAACAGTTTGACCAAAAATTGATTAATTGATTTAAATTACAAATCGCATAAACTTAATAATCTCATGAGGTGAATTAATTTCAGCTGCTGGATTGGATTAAATATTTAAATATAGAAAAAAAACAAAAAAAACAATATGCTGTGGAATTTAAAAAGTAATAGACTGCAAAATGCTCTCATTGATAAGCATTTTAGAAAAAATGGAAAAATTGAAGAACATTTACATAAAGACACACAAGCTAAGTTACAAAAATATACACTTTATACAGCCTACATAGAAGGAAGATGTAAAAGGTAAGCAATAATGTCAGTATTCTCAGCTTAAACGGTTATGTAGAAATTAGCTTAAGTGATTCCATCACTCCTCTGGCTTTTTTATTGCTGATCATAGTGCTTCTTACTATCAAGGCTGGTGCGTGAAAGCAGAGAAACAGGTGAATCTCTGTCAGACATGCTCCTCAAAGTCCAGGTTTTGCACAGTGATCCCAGGACCCATTTACCTTTAACAAACCTCTTCTCTGCTCCCACAGCTGTGCAAACAGCAGTGCTTCTCCTCTGTCTATTTCAGTTTTCTTGTCTTTTTTTCCCCCATAATTTTGCGTTGGTTGTTTTGCTAAATGCAGCTATACAAGGAGGCAATCACACTGGAAAAACGATCTAAAAATAAGTACAAATTTCTTAAATTAAGCTTATTTACCCTTAATTTGAGAAAGTAAATGAGATAGGTTGCCAATGGAATGAGTATTTCTATTCTTAAAATAAGATAGATAATATGCACTTGAAATAAGACAATGCAATTGTGTTTTCTTATTTTAAGTCTAAATTGTCTCATTCCAATGTCTCTTCTACCTTCTCAATTCAAGAACAAATGCACTAATTTTAAGAAAAAATGACTTATCTAGGTTTTGATTTTTTCAAAGTGCACAGTAAAATGCTGACAGGCAAGTGCACATAAATATCAGATGGATAAAGAAGTGATATGACCAGTAGCGCAAGTAAAGACAACAATAAGTAAATCACAGTAAAACTCAAGATAAATAAGCACATTCAAAGATTTTGATGTGTGACCGGTCATTTTGCTAAATTCATCATCATTTCTTATACATTTGTATATCCATTGTGTATCTGACAGTGGCATTGTGTGCAGGAGTTTTCTGTGCAATTGGAGGGTTGTCAGTTCGAGCCCCGGCCTTCGGTGTCGTTTTCTTGGGCAAGGCACTTAACCTGCAATACCTACTTATGGTGCTCAGAAGGACTGGTGGCGCCAGTGTACGGCAGCCTCGCCTCTGAAAGTGAGCCCCAGGGCAGCTGTGGCTACAATGTAGCTCGCTATCATCAGTGTGTGCATGAATGGGTGAATGACTGAATATAGGTTGGAGTGCTTTGGTCAAGTCTCCTGACTTGAACAAAAGCGCTATATAAGTACAGGCCATTTACCATTTAGGCAAGGCAAGGCAAGGCAAATTTATTTGTATAGCACAATTCAGTACAAAAACAATGCAAAGTGCTTTACATGATTAAAATACAGGAAGATAAAACAGAATCAAAGCAAGTAGGAAAAAATAAAAAACAAATAAAATGAAATAAAAAATGCAGAAACAAAAAAAAGAATATTAAAAACAGTTGGATTAAAGAAAACATGTTTTTGTTGAACTGTTTAACTAGAATAGTCGAAGGCAATCCTAAACAAATGTGTTTTTAGTCTTGATTTAAAGGAACTCAGGCTTTCCACACTTTTACAGTTTTCTGGAAGTTTGTTCCAGATAAGTGGAGCATAGGAACTAAATGCTGCTTCTCCATGTTTAGTTCTGGTTCTAGGTATGCGGAGCAGGCTGGAGCCAGAAGACCTGAGTGGTCTGGAGGGTTGATAAACTAATAGCAAGTATGTGATGTATTTAGTTGCTAAGCCATTCAGAGATTTATAGACTAACAGAAGTATTTTAAAGTCTATTCTCTGAGGTACAAGGAGCCAGTGTAAGGGCTTTAGAACTGGGGTGATGTGCTCTACTTTCTTAGTCTTAGTGAGGACACGGGCAGCAGCGTTCTGGATCAGCTGCAGCTGTCTGATCCACTTTTTAGGCAGACCTGTGAAAACACCGTTGCAGTAATCAATTCGACTAAAAATAAACGCATGGATTAGTTTTTCCAGATCATGCTGAGACATTAGTCCTTTAATCCTGGAAATGTTCTTCAGGTGATAGAAAGCCGACCTTGTAATTGTCTTTAAATGCTTTTGGAGGTTCAAGTCTGAATCCAGCACTACACCTAGACTTCGGGCCTGATCAGTGGTTACTAGCTGAAGCGACTGAAGCTGTGTGCTAACTTTAGATCTCTCCTCTATTGGTCCAAAGATTATTACTTCAGTTTTGTTTTTATTCAGTTGAAGAAAATTATGGCACATCCAGGCATTGATTTCTTCTAAGCATTTCCTCAGTGCTTGAATTGGTTCATAGTCACCTGGTGACATGGTGATGTAAAGCTGTGTGTCGTCTGCATAGTTATGGTAGCTGATGTTGTTGTTTTTTATTAACTGAGCAAGAGGGAGCATGTAGATATTGAATAGGAGGGGACCAAGAATGGACCCTTGGGGAACCCCACATGGGATTTTTGTCATCTCTGATGTAAAGTTGCCTACTGACACAAAAAAGTCCCTGTCCTTTAGATATGATTTAAACCAGTTGAGAGCTGTACCAGAGAGGCCGACCCAGTTTTCCAGGCGCTCTAACAGGATGGAGTGATCTACAGTATCGAATGCTGCACTGAGGTCCAATAGTACCAGCACTGTGGTTCTTCCGCAGTCTGTATTTATACGGATGTCATTAAACACCTTGATAAGGGCGGTCTCTGTACTGTGGTGAGCACGGAAACCTGACTGGAACACGTCAAAGCGGCTGGGCATATCTAAGAAAGTGTTTAACTGTTGAAACACTGCTTTTTCAATAATCTTACTGATAAAGGGGAGGTTTGATATGGGCCTGTAGTTCAGGAGTAGTAGTTTGTCTAAACTGTTCTTTTTCAGCAGTGGTTTGATATTTATTTATTCTTCTGAAATTTACAATCTGTTGATTTCTACATTGATGGCTTTGATCAAATTTGTTATTTATCTCTACTTTGCTTGCATCACAACTGTGGTACAAGATGACAGTGTAATACCCAGCCACAGGTCAACCACACCTCTTCACTAAAATGAAAATGCCGTGATCTCCTTGCTTAGAGTTGCTTCAAGCCAGTGTTTCCCAACCCTTTTTGATTTGTGTTCCCCTTTGGGCAATTTCTCTCACCATGAGGTCCCCTCTCAGTCAAAAGTATTGATGACTGCCCAAAAGTCGAACGTACTATAGCTAATTATAAAATGAGCATTTCATTCTTTGGCATTTTATTATTTCCATCTTATATAAAAACCAACATAAATATGTTGCCTGGAAGCTAGTAAGAAATCAAAGTAAATATAAAATAAAATTATATTATAAATCTACCTTTAGAAAACTGGAGCTCTTGTGAGTAACTCACCTGTAATTACATATAAACTTGATGAATTGGAAAAAAAATTTCTAAACAAAATTTATAGTTAGACTGACCTCATTTATACTGTTTTGATTTCAACATTCATGGCACCTGAGCTGCTTTGATGTGTTCCGATAGCTGAAAAACAGTTGATCCCAGGCTGTTCTCTACATCCAATCTGTTCCTCAGCTTGATTTTGATGTGCGTCAAAGATGAAGGTAAACTTAAAGACAAAGTTCCTGTTTGGTAGAAAAAAAAAATCTTGTTTTATTTTTTTATTTGGGTCCTTACAAAGCAAAACATATCCCAGCCCTATTTTATTTTACTACCTAAGAAATAAAATATTTTTATGTACCCCTCAGAATACACTCGCAGACGACTAAGTTTATGAGTACCCATGGTTGGGAAACACTGCTCTAAGCAACTATCTGAATAACTAAGCAAGCATCTTTGGCAGAAGTTTGACATTGGAGCTCTCTGAGAGGACTCAGGGAATATTTGCTAATGCTGGCTCTTAGTTTATCTATGAAGAAATGGTGTATATTGTATCGTAAAATAATTTCTCTTCTGTGTAAAATCTGCTCTAGGGCCAGATCTTTCTATTTCTATCTACAACGCCTAACCTTTGGAAATTGGCAGGCTTTGAGTTTATTTCCTCAGTTTGTCTTAAATTTTAACTTTCTTTCAAGTTTTCTAAATATTTTAATCTGCTTTGATTAAATATGTGGTTGGTTAATTTTTTAATTGTGATCCATTCATGTTCTGCCTGCAAATAATTAATTAAATCAGCTATATCAGACTTTAACTAATCTTAATGCCAACCTCTGTGTACATTAAATACCAAGACGCTGATGCCCATAAAGAGTGGGAAAATTATGTTAAGGAGAAGAAAATGGTAAAAATTCATATTTAACACGGTTATATCAGGTGGTGCAGATAATTTAGAACTAAAACCTGTTTGAGAGAACAAAATAACATAGTACATTAAGGATATAAACATGGGTGTTTGTGCAACAGCTGGAGGTGAAGTGCCAAACCTTTCAAAATGAGCAGAGCTCATCGAAGGGGGGGGGGGGTTAAAATTCTTTAGAAAAACTAAAACCACTTTTTTTTTGTACATGATTTTTGCACTTTGCCAGTAACTAAAGGGTAGTGGATGTTTAAAATTGGTTAAATAAGACCTAAATCCTAAATATTTATACAGAAACACAACTTTTGCATGTTCTCTGCTTAAATAATGTATTTTATCTGAAGTTTACAAATGAAATTTTTCTACCATTAAAATAGCCTAAAATCATATTATAAGATATGTTCATGTTATCCTAAACCTGGAATGTATTGTTGTGATTTGGGTGGGGGGCTAACAGTAGCTATGTTTACATGCACAAAATTTCCCAGATGTATTGAAATGCATTTTCGGATAACGGATAACCTGACTGTACTTTTCAATTGAATATAAATAATAGGAAAGAAACAGCTGATTATGCTAAAAAGATGTGACATAAATATGTCATTTGAAATATTCAGACTATCGTCTGGCCACAAATATAGCAGAAATACAAAAAGCATTTAGGAAATATGCAGTCAGGTTGGCTTGTTTCATACCAACAAATAGAATGAAATAGTTCAATTTAATTAACTGTCAGATTTATTGAAGAATACATTTAATTATATCTATGTGTTATAAAAGACAATGTTGAGTGTCCAGCATTGCTACATTAGAATGCCATTGCCATGTATAAGCAGTAGCTTTGATGTTGCCTGTAGACGTCCAGGGGGGACTAAAATTAGATAAGGTTGGAAAAAGAGAGTAATCTCAATTGTATTTTTTTCCCATTTATACTGAATTTTTCTGAAACGCATGCATCTTAAAGCTGTGCTTAGAGATTCAATGTAATTCTGTCTCTGCTCCCATGGGCATTGTAGAGGTGACATGACTGAATTTAGCTTTGATGCCTGAGACCCTGACAGAGTCTCTGCCACCCATGTGCCTCCTAATCTCTCTGAAACAACAGTCTCCTGTGCCCAGAGTTTATGGCTATACGAAATGTACGTTTAATTGTTTCTTTTATTTCAGTCTGTTTTTGTCTATTTCTCTCTCTTCTGGTACATGATTGACTTCTGTCCATCAGTTTAGTACTTTGTCATTTTTTTGTGAGGAGGCTATATCAGCTGCTGTTTACATGAAGTCTGCCACCATGGCAACAAAAGAACCTTGTAAGAATCTCCACATCCAATTATCTCTCCTCCTCAGGCATCTTGGACTTACTGTGCTTTCTGCCTGTCCCCAAACATTCTCAAACAGTTTTAGCCTTGTAAACACCCACACAGATTTTACATAAAGACGAGAAATATTGATACTGGAGCTTGTTTTATTATTAATTTAGCTGTTAACCTCAAGTAACCACTTTAACCTGTAGTCCATCATGTCTGATTTAAGATTAGTAATAATAAGATTAGTGATAATAAGTTAATGATTTTTCAAAGGGTGAATATTCACAAGAGTGGTGCAAATATGTACAGTAAGTAAATTAATTATGCTTTTAGTTCAAAAGCAAAAGTTGTCTTGTATTCAATTATATATTTAGATTGCATTTGATTAGTCTTATATGGTCTACAGTAGTGATGCTACTCCGGAAAAATCCCTCGCTATACATTTTAAGGTTTTTCGTTTCTTTTTATATAATAGTAGCTGTTCCCCTTTTTTTTAATAAACCAAGTATTTAACTTTAAAGATGATATTTATGAATGATCACTGTTCCAGCAGTGTACTCTCTGTGCTTAAGTTTCTCCAACGCAGCTGTCCATTGAACCTACTGTAAACAGGCTCTAAAAATGATAGGTGTGCAAAATGAGTTTGGTTTGGATCTGAGTTAGGTTCTGAATTTTAGGAATTGATAGCAAAGATGATAGTTTTGAAATATGCTACAATTAAATTGAAATGCTTTTTACCTCCCACGTTACATTCTTCTGTCCTTCGTCCATTGTGTCCTTTTATCTAGGAGCACTCAGGCGCAGCTGTTCTTTATATTTGTGGTGTGTAGCTCTGACATTGTGTTTAGTTTTAGAACAGATAGGTTTTTCTATTGTTGTAGAGGTGATTGGGAAGAGGCTAGGTCAAATGGAAAAAGCAGCATTAACATTGAGGATATATGAGTGCCTCACCAGGCAATTATAACAAGATTAGGTAGAGATTTAAGATATGGTAAATCCTGGATGCTCATGCGCAGAAACAGACCAATCTTGCCCTCTCCCACCCACTTTCAAACAAAGACTGATCATTTACTTTGGCATATAAAATAGCAGAGCTGGCTGGTTATGTGTTCAGACATGTTGCAATTCAAATGGCAGCCAGCCAGTCACAAAAACAGACATGCTGGCAGCTGGGACAGGAGCTCCTGTGCTATAGTGCCCAGCATTAAATTCCAAACTTTAAATATGAATAATTTTCCTTTTCTCTGGTATAAATCCTGGTTGTAATGACCCCCTCTATTGATAGCATACACAGACATTGGCTAGACTTGAGGTGCATTAGAAAAGAAAGAATTAGACATTAAGAAAGACCTAGTGTTGACCTCAGCAGGCAAATCTACAATGAAGGGCAAGTAAGTTTATCCAAAATAGAATTGCTGGTAATTAGAGAGCTTTTCATGCAAATAAGACTATATTGTTTTGGGAAATGGATGGTAACTATTTATTTGGCGAAGTGTGGTCGTCATGTTATCGGAGCAGTTTTGCTTAAGAAGTTATCATGGCATTTCACAAAATAGATGGCTTGATATATGAAAATATTAAGCACTTCACCTCTTAACTTTCAGCTCAGGTGCAAATCCATCTTTCAAACTATAAATTACTCTAAGCTGGAAGCAAAATTTGTAACAAAAATTCTATATTTAGGAAAAGTTTAAGATCAAGTATTTGGCAAAAAAGCAAAAGCTTTGATTTTAATTGACCTACTGTAGAAACATGTTTAGGTTGATTTAGCATTAGATAATGAGAATGATGTAAACTTTTTAAACCTACACAACCTTAATAGATTATAACTGGAAAGCATTAGCAGTAGCACATCTGCACAGCAATATTAAGTCATACCGGTAACTTCACCACCCATAAGTCAATTAAAAGTTAATGATGTCACAAAACAGGCTTCAGTCTTGGTTGGTACTCTCAAATCCCTACTGACCAACCTTTCATCTATCCCACTTAAATATACATGAGGTCTTCCCAGCTGAGCTTTAATGGCCATAAGATCTACCCATTATATGAATCACCACCCTTGTCTGTTTAAAAATGACAAGGTGCCTACAAGTAGCTAAAATCAAAACTTTCCTTCAGCCCTTCTTTTTATGATATTCTTAGTGAGCCTTTTCTGATTTTTATTAATAACTAGGCAGGTGATTAGCGTGTTGCTAACAGATGAGTGCAAGAAGCAGTATGGGAGTTCATTCTTCTTCTTCCAAAATATACTTTGTAAAATCCTGCTGCACTCTTGCCTCTTTTAGAGTATATTTGGATTTACATATATTAATAGACATTTAAAAATGTTTACTCTAACTTTTTAATTTATCTCGATTTAACATAAATTCAGATGATCCCAATTTATCTGCTGCCAATAGTTGAATTTTTGCTCCAATTGTTTATTATTGCAAGTATATCGATAGGACTGGTAACAGGGATGGAGCTTTATTATCGGGCTACATGAATCTTAAAAATTAGTATACAAGTTAGCCTTTTCAAAGGATGCTTATTTATGTTTGCTACTCTGAAATGCTGTCTTAATTTATTTTAAAATAATTTGCAGTGCAACAGTCTAAAATGTTTATGCTTAATTTATTTCAGCCCTTACTCATTCGGTCCTTAAATTTGAATATATTTGTGTTATTTAGTTTTAGCGTGTTTTGAACAAAAAAAGGAAAATATGATGAAACTATTACAGTACAAGATATAATTTGGGTATAGATTAGCTTTGGAAATGGGTTTTAGCCTTAATCCACAATGAATGTATGGCAAACCCTTTAAAGCTTTGACTCCCTTTCCATCCATCTTTCTCTTCCATCAGATGACCGTAAAACAAATTGTTGTCTGAAGGCATTTCTCTTATTTGCAGACCAATTGTGAACACATGGACATTGTGGGAATGACAGATGCACAGCCAATGAGTTATTGTAAACACGCCAATAATATCAATGATGGGAGGCTAAGCTGCAGAGGTCACTTGGATTATTTCTAAACATATCAATAATTTTTATTTAGGGGACTGGACTGCGCAGCAGACTACCTCCACAGAAGCATTTCAGATGCTGATGAAATCAATGTGTTGGCCAGCTTTTGTAATTTGAGAATGAACTGAAAGAATTGCCCTTGTTTTCTTTTTCACTTTCCACGTCGACCTCTTCCAGATCCCCACTAGAATTTTAATGGCAGGAATGCAACAGTAACTGCGCTGCAGAGAGGGGGACAAATCGTATTGCTCATGGGAAACAAGGTCATCCATTTACATTCTGTCTCCAGCTGTAGAGTCAATGCTCAAAGGGAAAGGCCACTATAACCACCACCCCCCCACCCCCCCAAGGGGGTATCAGGTCAACTCCCACCGCGCACACATGTAAACCCACACAAATACAAGCATCCTTTAGATGGAGTAAAGCTTTTTCGTTTGACTCACACACACACACTCACACACAGGCAGGCGTGTTCATCTCAATGACCTCACCTCAGTTAGTTGCATGCATCTTTTTTTTGCTCGCTGTGCCTAATTAGGATGCTTCACCACTGAGCTAGTGCTTGATGAAATTCCTTTATCAAAGAGGGTTGGGACGTTGCTTTATGTCACACCATTAGGATCACTATCCTGCCATCATTCTGCTGCTCGCTTCTTGAAGATGTTTGATAGTTCTGCATAAGGGAATGAAACAGGGGAGAGCCAGAGGAGCATTGTAGAACAACGGATGGGGGAAAGTAATGCGTGAAACAAAAGTGCAACAGAGGAACACTTTTGATTCTGGGCGAAACAGCAAAGTTTAGTTAGCGGGAGACCCTTGTATAGAGAAATGGGTTTGTGGCAGATGGAGGATGAAAGTAGAAAGAAGTTTAGGAAAGATAAATAATGAGGAAGAGTGAGGGAACAGAACCCTCAATGCTTGCTTTGCAATGTCGATTTTGTTTACAGACAATTCAAAAGCTGGGATTTCTTTAAATGGCAACTTTCCCAGAAGGCGACAGCTTATTCTTATTTACTAATTTCTATTTTCATCCAGGAAGATTCTTAAGAAATAGAACACATATATATAGCCATTGTTACATGTTTTATACTAATATTATTATATAAAAATTAGTAAAAGCAGAAGCTCAAAGTGCGGGTTTAGAGTGGTAGTTGCACTCTCCATACTGATATTTTTTAACAAGCTTTTAACTGTTGAGCTCAGAATACTTAAAATGATTATTTGGCTATTGGATTGTTACCTCGCAACAACTGACAATGAACCAGATTTGTAAAATCAGAAACTTCAGAAAACACATCTTGCCAGGAGCCAATAGATGCATTAGCATGGAATGAAGAAATGTTATTAAGTCTGTTTTAGCTGGAATACCAACTGCTTCTTGGAAAAAAAAAAAAAAAAAAACAAGCAAAGGGATGCAATTTGTGCCTTTGTGAATGGTAAAGATGAATACACGTTCCTCCCGACTGCATTACATTCATCAGATAACTCTTCTAGTTTTTAAAAATGAAAAGAATGTGACATGTCACGGCTACTATTTTTGATGCGATTGGCTAACAATTCAACATGGAGGCAGGTGCCAAAAATGCCACTTGGTAATTTACCCAGTCAGGTCACAGGATTGCGGTAAATCTCCCTCTGTTTTGCAAACACTTTCCACAGGAGCCTTTCCACATGCAGGTTCAGACTGGTAATCTGTGGGCCGGTCCTAATTTCAGTGTGTGAGGGCCGGCCCTCCTTAAATCATACCAGCACCAACACTTACTCTCTGGCCGAAGCACCTACCTGTGACAGTAAATAACTCAAGGAGCTCAAGAAGTAATACAAAGTTTACTACATACATGATGCATGCAGTATATATATAGCCCTTCCTTGTCATGCACATCCTTGTGACAGTTGGCATATGGTGTAATTTTCTATTTCTTCAAACTGTAACATCCTTGCAACAGACTGAGTTATAATAAAACTAAAATGCTTTCTTCAAACCAAACTAGAAAGTTCCTCTTATATTTTGCGAATTTATATTAGAATATTTTGCAAAGATATGTTGCAGTGCATGATGGGGTTTTGCATCTAAAGGCTGACGTTTCCTGCCTGAGCCTGTCCACATGGATATTGTATTGGATTCAAATTGAACTAAACGTATCAATCTGGCTTTTGCCATGTTGATTTGGTTGGTCTTTTTTTCCTCACTAGTGAATAAGTGATTTTCTCTTAAGGAATTAAGGCCCAGTATAACTTAGATTTTTTTTTTTACCACTGTGTATGCTCAATATGCATCAGTTAGGATAATTATCATTGATGATGTGTGAGTTTATTGCACCTTAATATTAGCTGCTTGTTGCGTGTCAGAACTTACGTTTTCCCCAGTAGTTTATCTAATTAGGACAGTTCTTTGGTCCGGCTTCATTTTGTACGTGGCAAAGATTTGGGAATGGAATGAGAGCGGAGTTCTTTAGCTAAAGACAAAGAGTAATATCTTGATAAGGCTGGAGCCATGGATGTCTACTCATCTGCTAACGTGTATTATGTAAAATGTGATGATGTGGCAGGCTGGAGATGTATAAAATGCCTCTTTGACTGTTAATTGTGGCCATTTCCAGTGAAGGGACCCCGGTTGGTAAGCAGCTGCTTTCTGTAAACTCTAAGCAACTTCTCTGATCTGAGTAAGATTACAATTTCTATCAAAATCTGTTGTCATTTCTCATGGTTATTTAATACTATATGTTATGAAGGGTTATTTAAAGAGTTTGTCCCGAGTGATCTCTTTTCAGAAAAACGAACCGGAGAAGGAAAGCTTCAAGGTGTAGACACAGAGCTTACTTTTAACACATCCTAAACAAAAGTTGCAATTACTTGTAATATAGTGCTCTTTCTCTAACACCACCCCATAGAATAAAAATGTATCTGAGATGTGTGTCACCAAGAAATAAATTTAAGCCATACATTGAGCCTTCTAGATGTAAATAATGTCAAACACATTGAACAGTTCAGCACATACAGCTACAGTGAGATCCCTCCTATCTGAACCTTAGTCATGTCATTTTTCTACCAATAGCTGGTGTTAAAGTACAATGATTTGATCTAAATAAAAATTAGTATTAGTAGATTTTTTGTTAACCAATTATTGCTTAATTTAAGTATTTATTTTACACTCTAAACCTTGGCAATATTTGAAAGTTTGGGTATTAGGGGTCATTACAAATCTAAATTAGCCATATATTTTACAAGGTAAAATTTGCTCAGATGAGCTTTAAATATTTTAGATATGGAATTAATCTCCAAACTCAGATTAAAGATCAGAGCAAATATTCTGCAGTAAAGATATATATGTATGTTCAGGAATCTGTTCAGGTTACTTCTTTAACACGCTCAAAGCTACCACATCCTTGAATCTGCACACATTTTAAGCTTTACAAAAAGAAAATTAAAACAAACACAAACATTTTCCTATAGTTTTCAAGCCAAAGACGTTGCTATGAAAAGCAACACTGGTGCATCTCCTTTTCACCCTCTCTCTCTTTGTGTGTCTCTGTTTAGCTCCCTCTGTTCAGTAAAGTTGAACTGTTTATCTAAATTGCTGCAGGATATTGTGAATTTTTCAAAATATTATCATTTATTATTTTTTTGTATGGTGTGCAAATTGCATGTGTAAGGAAGGGGTAGTGCATAGGGATGGAGGAAGACGTAACATCGGACCATCAATCACAGTAAAGTAGCCTACAATGACAGGCAGAAGTTCTCAGGCATTTTTGACTGACTTGATTGATGTGTTTTTGAAGTGCAGGGGGAGAAGATGTCAAACTTGTTCTCTGGCACAGAGCGGATATATCACACATCACTGTGCAGCTCTCAGTTGGAATCAGCAGAATACTTTGCCACAGTCTGCGAGGATCAACTTCAGGTGTTCCCACTAAAGGAAGAGGCATGGTTTTAGTAAGCATCTTGTGGTCCTCATGACAGCTCTAATAGCATCTGTCAATCAGATAACCTCGACACTCTTTTGCTTCACCTGTTGTAGTAGCTCTTATAATAAGCAATATTAGTATTTGGCCGTTCAAATTGTGGATAGTATAGATACAGTCGATAACCCTATAGTTATTATTATATACTTTACATACATAATTTTAGATTTAATGTCTAAAAAAAACTCACGTGCAACAAAACGTTTATAATTCTCAAAAGGTATGGGCATACATTTTAAGGTTTTGTACTTTATTGCACATTGTAAGCTGCTTTCCAAGTAATATGTTGTGCTGCAACAGAGAGGCTTTATCCAGATGTGACATTTAGATGTTTTTACCTGTCATGCACCACTTTACTGGGGGTTTAAAAGCTATTACACTATACCTTAAAGGTCAGAGTCAACTTGACTGAGTGTCAGCTATTTCGATTACCTTTTTTTCTTGGACGATGAATTTAAAGAACTGACATTGATTTTTACATAGGAAGACTAAACTGCATGCATTTTAAGTTTGATTGCATTTCTGCATCCTTACTTATAGATTGTGAAATTACTTGCTGCTGTGGCTGTGAAGGTATTGGCCGTGGAGCACAAAAGGTGGTTGGAATTCATCTCTTGCCTTGTTTGAATTTGGATATTCGATAGACATTCTATCCATGGTTAACTTCATGAGGAGCAGTGCTCGAGTTGATGGAGGATGGCATCCCCCTTCTTAAAAAAATCTTAAAAATCATTCCCCTTCTTAAATGACCATCCTCACTGTGACATTTTTTTTAGGGAATGTGTACAATTCCTACTGTATATTAACAGTAATGAAATAATATTGCCCTATTAACATTTGGCGGGCTGTGGGCTAACGAGCAAAATAGCAAAATAAATAAAATCAAAGAAGTAGACTACCATGACTATGAAGCTGATCCCAGTGGGAAATTTGTCTTTTGCATTTGTGGTCTTGATCTCTGTTCCCATGCATAGAGATGTCTGTGGCATGCACTCACTTAACATAGGCCTACGTAATCCTACAATAACATGATATTTACAGTTGATTTATTAAAAATGCTTTTCAGTAAAAGTCAACAGCAATAACTCCAATAACAAACGATAATTTAATTCTAAATGTATTTATTAAAAATGCTTAACAATTCCTGTAATGAATGAATAGCACAATGAAAGAAATAATGTCTCATCTAAACATCCCTCACTTAACAATAAAAGTTAACAACAACTCTCAACTCCCAATAACAGATGATACTCAGCCTCAGCAATGAACGAAATAATGTCTGTTCTGTAGGCTATTGGAAAAGATAAATTAACAAATGAGCTAATTAACAAAAAATACCTCTTGTGTAGCAAAAATTATTCAAAATGTACCAAAAACGAACAAACATATCAATAGACTATCTTTACTTTCGGTGTCCAGGTGGCTTTTCAGATCCCTTGCACCTCCATTGGACCGAGACATATGTGCCTCCTTTGCACACTGTGCACAAGGCCTCCCGTTTGTCTCGACCCGGTCTGAAAGCGGGGAAACTCTTTTGTAAATCGTTGGTAAACATACATTTGCGCTTTTGCATGTTGTTGGCGTACTGACAGCCACGCAATCTATATTCTGATTAAGAACAGGGCTGCCCGCACTGACGCAGCTCAGGGATTATGTCACACGCAACGCCGTGCGCAGTGCCCTAGTGCCTGTAAATTTAATGGTCCAATTAAGGTAATTTAAAAAGTCAGGACATTTCCTCACTTTCTAAAAAAAAACCGGGACGCCCGGGACAGGACGTGAAATACGGATATGTCCTGGGAAATATGGACGTTTGGTCACCCTATCTATACTCACTCCTTAACCTAAATGCATTGGTTTGCACGGGGACTATCAACCACTTCTAGGTTAATACTATACCTAGACTCAAACATTCAGAATCATTAGTGAATTGTGCAATTCCAATAGACTGAGATGAACCAGATTTAATGAGATCTCCTTGTTTATATTCTAATGGAAGTTTGTTGGTTTTCTACAGTAACTTTCAAGTGATGTGATTAAACTACTTTATCTAAATGTTGGATTGTCTGATTGTATTAATGGGACTCTGCATTCTATCTACTTTATAAGGAATAGATCTTTTTCAACCTCTTGAGTGTGGTGTGAGGAATTTAAAGTACACCTTCTGTGAAAACTGGATATTTACAACTATTTACATGGACATGCCATACTTAGATGACTGAATATACATAATTAAATGATAATTAATTGATATAATTGAAGACAGCAGCCATTACAACCATTAGGGGGAATTTAATTTGTTTTAAAAAAAATATTGACATTTAAACATTAACTTCTTAAAGTCTCACTGCTGACTCCAGGTTCCTGCATTTCATAGCAGCAGCTCTCAAACAGCGACCATTAACTAAGCTATCCAAACTGACCTGGCCTTGAGTGTAATGCTACATTCACACCGCAAGCAGCAGAGGCAGCAGAAGCATTTAGTTTAGTTGACATGCAAAGTCAATGGTTGACGCGCATCTTGGTGCAGCAAAAGGTCCTGCAGCACCTTTTGAGCAGCAATACAAGCTGCTGGAGTAGGAAAAATTGAACTCTTGCTGCTCGACGTGCCAAATCAACCAATCAGAGAAGCTGATCTGGGAGCTGGAAGGGAGACAGACAGCACTGCTGATGCACATCTCTATGATCACTCCTCTGAAACAGTTTATTAATGCCTAAATTAATTTAAAATGTTGAAACCTGCCAGCAAAATATGTTAGATTTTATTATCCTGGTGCCTGAAGTTTGGTTTACGTGAAAAAGACAGCGGCCGCGAACAGTAGTGGCAACGCATGAAGAGGCGACCAGGCAACAGGCTGCTGTTAAGCGGGATTTCTAGTGTCAGCGCACCGCCAGTGTACCGGGGTCTGAGCGGCTCAGACGGTGAAACAATATTTGAAAGGCAGGATGGTAATCTGGATGAACTGATTGCATAGATGAATTTTTCAGGTGGACTTTCTCACTTAAAAACATATTAAAAATACTTTTTTACCCACTGATCACAGCAAATATAGCTGCCATTGTTATAGGCAAACAAAGGATAGGGTAGCTCCGCCTAACGTGCATCAGACCCAATTTTTGACTGTGCAGCTGAAGGAGCAAAGATGCTTCAGACGTGCATCAGAACTAAACTTGTACAGGCATCAAAAATGAAGCAGCATGTGCGTTTTTGCTGCTCCTGCTGCTTGCGGTGTGAACGTAGCATAAAGACACCCCCCCAACCAAACGTATCCCATATAAATGAAGATATTACCTGTGATAATTAAGCATTTCTTTTAGAAAAACTGTGGACAGAACTAATTATTGCCACACATCACATCATGCCGTCATCTAAATATATTTGTGAGAGGATCATAACCATTTCATTATGAATTGAATGGCTCAAAGCCATTCTGAGGGCTTTTAAATGTAGCTTCAACACAAAGTTGTATTTTTAACTAAATCTTGCATAATTGCAAAACACCACGGTGGTAGTGTTGCAGTCCATGTATCTTTGCAGTTTCAATACCTATGAAATTTGCTCTGATTTAAGCAAAGAATTCTGCTGCGTACCCTAAATTCCTGAAGAAATGTCCCACTCTGTAATATTAAGCTAAAATTTAGTTTGGTATATAGTAATATACCAAGATGTAGCTGCACTAATATATCTACCTCATCAAAATGGTAAAAGTCTGAAATCAAAACTCGTTGAAAAGTGAAAGTTTCATCTTTGACTGGTGGTTTTTGTTGGGCCGAGGAGTACGCTAAAATGATTTTATTGTGTATAACATAAATTAACGTAACATAGAGTACGATTAAAAAAAGTTTATTTCGAAAAAATAAAAATATTTCCCTAAACTTTCTAACCATTTTTCCTAACCCTTTTTTCTATCACAAAATTGTCCTCTTTATTATTTCTCCATGGATAAAGTTGTCAGTTTCTGGTTCAGTTTTGTACAAAAACCTGAGATATTGGCTAGTTCTATATAGTTTTCCTTTTTTTTAAAAAATCAAAACAGGACAATTTTTGCCCTCAAAGGCAGAAGTTGATTGATCCTGTCAAGAAAAGAGTTCCTTTAAGATCATTGCTTATCATAGCATTAATTGTTATTAGAAATATTTAAAGATCAGTGAAAGTATATTTTCTTATCATTTTAGCCTTACTAGATGATAGATTTTTAAAGTTTTTATTTTATTTTGTACCGTTTACATTGAGCGTTGGTTTGCAGATCCCATCTGTTTTGTTATTATTTAGATAGTTTTTGTTAATAATGTCTGTATCAGTCTGAAGCTAATGAAAATATCTTCAGAGCAAGATTTTAAAAGCCTCCCAGCATACAAGATTTTTTTTTTATGTACCATGATCTGTGCAGCTGAAAACATTCATTGTCCTTATTCGCTGCTCAAGATCCTTTTTCTTTCCTTGTTTCTCAGTTTCACACCAATCTTTCTCACAGTATAAAGGGTGGCGAAGCAAGGTGACATTTGAAAAGTGCATTTCTTACCCTGCTCTGTCAATCTGTTCGTTTGCCTTAAAGACAGCCACACACTCGTCTGTCTGTATACTGTTATGGCAGGGCGCAGATGGGGAGGGCACATCCTACACTCACCTTTTCTCTGCCCACTGACAAGGATGTCTGTGGCTACCAACAAGCTTGTGTGCTTTTGGTTGACTAGAAGTGACCCCTGGTCTCCTATGTGACACTCTGAATGACTTCCCTGCACCCAAAGGGCCCAATAAGAGGGAAAATCAACAGCAAATCAGTCACATGAACTCCTGTGATGAGCTTTTAGACATTTAACTGCACTTTCCAATTAGGGGTTGTCAGCACCTGTGTCAAGATCGATAACTGGATTTTCCTTGAAGAAAAAAAAAAAAAAAAAAAAGATTCTGTCGCTGCATCTTTGATGATAAACTAATAAAAACTGAACCACAAGCTGACGCTTCACCTTTAGAGGTTTTATTGCCTACTTAGACGATAATCCTTTGGATTGGTAGATGTGTGTTAGATATAGATTTGAGTCATTTAAGACTAGACGTTTGTCAATACACAGTCCTAGTCAGATACTTCAATAAAATCAATAGCTATGTTTACATGGACACAATAATTGGATTGAAGGCCTGATAAAAAAAAAAAAAAATTGTCATATAATCATCTCAGACTGAAGATTCTATTCCGATTTCAATCCGTTTGAGAGACGGGGTTTTCCGATCACCTGATCACCCGATCACCTTCAGATTAGCATCCATGTTGATAGTTTTGTCTTTAATAACCTTCTTTTCAATGGCTCCTGGTCTTTCTTTGTGGAGGAGGTGGCTCTAAATGTTGGGCTGAAAAAATATATCTGATTAGTCGTGATTAATTGATTAATGAAATAATTTAATAATTAATCGTTAACTGGTGTATTTTGACTCTAAAATATGCTTTAGGCTGCCAGAGAAACCCACTTAGTGCAGTAATTGCATCAAAATTGTAAAAAAAAAAAATGTATATAAACAATTTGTATTTAAAATAAATGAAATAAAAAAAATTTTTCATCTGTTTATCTGCTTTATCCAGAACTCCTCAAGTGGAAAAGTTTTAGTTCCATTTAATCTTGTAAAAAATCTTCCTTAAGGAATCTTTGGTTATCTGATTATAATTTAATTAATAAAAAAAATTATCGACAAATTAATTAATTTGCCAAAAGTATGACTGTACATAGTAATGAAAAATCCCATCAACAGACACAACAGATGAACCAAAGAAAAAGAAATATACCGTTTAGGCACAAAGAGCAGCTAAATTTGAGGATGAGCGGTTTGCTTGCAAAACAGGAAGCTGCTTCTTCTACTACTAAAGTGTTTCTGAAAAACTAGACTCTTCTCTGCATGCTCAAAGTATTTAATCTGATCAAAAGCTTTATATGATCAGATTTTATTTAGTGAAATTTTGGACATGTAAACGTAGATGTCACCTGTATGCTTGAAAATGTTAAATATTATATCAGTGTTCTAACTGCAACTGTTTTGCTCTCTTACCTATTCTCTGGATGCTGCTAATTCAATATTGTTTTTGAAATGAAATACATTTTATCCCAAAAAGGGTTTGGCTTATATATTTCCTACATCTTTCTCCAACTAGTAATATTTTTAGGTGGAAATAATGGTTATTTTCAACAGGATAATAGCCCATGCGATAAGGCTCAGGTCATCTCCCGCTGCATGCCAGCGGCCTAACAGCAAGTTGTATTTTGCTAGTGAGTGTGGCTAGAGCTTCTAATGAATTATTACTTCTCCTATGAGTTAAAAAGGAATTAAATTATTATGAACATCTAGAGCAGGTCTTTATGAATGTTTGCTGTTAATGACATAAACTATCCTTATTCAGTCCATAGAAATACTTACTGTCAATTAGCTTTGTTACAAAGCCCTCATGGTTTAACTGTGTACATAAACATCCGATCCATTAAATGTTTTCTGCTGATGGCTTGTGAACACCAGAGAAGAATTGTGTTCAAGGACTTGTTGAAGGTTGCTGTGTGCCGATCTGTGATTGCTGTGTAAATCGATTATAGCAGCACCTCCTTAAGAGAACGCTGTCAGACAGCACTAAGCACTGCTTCAGAGCCCAAGTGTGCATTTTGAATCTTGAACAAATGTTAAATGTGTATTCATACCTAGATTATATGTGATGTTAGCAAAACATTTTGTCTCTGCCTCAACCACCACGGAACTGCAGTTAAATATGTCAGTAACTTTTGTTAGGAAGAATGCTATTAATCAAGAAACAGTGTATTGTGCAATTGAGCGGCTGTCTGTATGCATGGTTATTATTTGTACCCTTAAACTCAAGGCGAGATCTCTTCATAACAACCCTCTGTTATTTTATATTCATTATTTTATATCCCTAAATCCCTGAGCTCCGTTTTTACCAAGAAACTGAGATGTGTTGATAAATCTCTGCATCGTCCTGCTGACAGCAGCAAGACTCTGGCCAGGTGCACATCAATGCTGTTCTGGAACAAAGATGCGTATAAAGAGGATTTGGAAAAGGGTGAGAGATGTAACTGGGAAACAGAAGACTAAAAGCAAAGGTTGGATGAAAGAATGGGTGTCTTGAGGGACAAGAGCATAAGCTAGAAATGGATGAAGAGAAAGCAAGCAAAGCCAGGTGAAGTTGTATTTTTTGTCTTCTGAGGGAAAGGGAGGGTTGTTTTGTCAGCTCAAACAGACAGAGGGTTATCAGTCTCCCCCAGCTGTGTCACCCATCTGTCACAGACCCCTTTCCCTCGTCTCAGTCCTGGCATCCTGGCACTCGGCTCCCTCTGCCACCATTATCTTTCTGTGTGTGCTCTTCAGATTTACCTGACTTTTCACTCACTGATTATTCATATGGTAATTTTTGTTTTGAGCTAAAAAAAAAATGTGTCTCATTATGTTCTTCTCTGTATCTTCAAGGCAACTAAGTTCCCATCTTGCTGGTTACCGCCCGGCATTCCATTTCCGTTCTTTGCTTTCTAGTTTAATCGGTTCCTGTGAAATGAGGCAGATTCTGAATGTGTCTGCCATCATTTTCTGGTGGAAGTCATACACCAGGCAAATCTGTAGTCTCTACTGGTGCTCCCAACACCCCAGACCCGCTGGGTAAGAGCCTCAATTACCCAGAGTCTATCAGTGCAAACAACCACTTTACAGCCAACCACCGGTGACTTGGACTATAGGAAGCTCCAGTTGGAGCATGGCACTGTGGAAGGGGAGAAGCCAAAGCCAAGGGCTGGGCAGCCAACCATTGATTAAGGGAATCAGTATTGATTAAGGGAGCAGGGGACATCTGGAATGGACCAATTTATGTCCCTACATCAATTATTCAAATGGATTCCACTGAATTGGATTAGAGGACAATCTTCCCACCATCGTTTCCACCCCTATGCAATCTGCAGCCTCTCAGCAAGCTGTCGTCACGAGTCTCCCGACAAGTCAGCCCAGTGAATTACAAACTTTCAGCTCAAGCTGGGAATATGCATGCACAAACAAGCCAGCCAGGGGCAGGTGCTGGGCTGTTAATGAGCAAACAGTAAGAGAAGCAAACGGCTAAAACAAAAAATTTTCACCTATTACACCAAGGATGTGACATATTAGGCTTTTCTCCTTTGCTGAACATGCTTTAAGTTTACTTTGTGGACAGTTACCTGAGTTATACAGGCTTTGGGAAATGTTAAATTGAAGGACTGGTTAAAAAGGCTTCCTAGTTGGCAAATTCTCAGTATTAGTAAGATGCATTAAAAACTTTCAGGACAAGGTTTATTTTAATCTTTCAGTAATGGATCACTAATGCCTAAAGCCAATTGTTGGCCCACACTGTGTTGTTAGATTTGTTTCTCAGTTTGCCCTGCTGTCTCTATGTTGACATCTTGAGGGCCTGAACACAGCAGAGAATGGTGCATCCTGCTGCAGTTTGAGCCAGAGGGTCATTCATATTCATGATGTTGCCGCAGAAGCTGCGAAAACGTGTGCTGCTTTGTTCACTTATGGTGAGTCACTGTAGGCTGTGGTGTTTGTTCCAACGCTTTGTGCAAGTGTGTGCCTGCTGGGACTCCTCTTTGTGGATCACATAGCAGTCATGTCAAAGAAACCAAAGCTCACACTGAGTCCAGCTGATGGGCTCCTGTCCATTGCAAGAAGGCTAAACATGGTAGCAATGTGACTGAAGGAGGAACATCAGCCCACAGGTGGCTGAGGGTGATAGAGGAGTGCTATTGTTATACTGCCCTGACAGAAACACAGATGCCTCTAATTTTAAAGCAATATTTTAGAAATATCAAAGGCAATGTTGGCATTCTACTTCAGATTGCAATGGCACCAATACATTCTAGTTTGTAATGCTCGTCTTTTTTTTTCTTCTGTGTATGATATTATTGAATAATACCTTTAGTAGAAGTATGTTTTTATCTTAAAGATGACCAGTTTCCTCCTTTCTTTACAGACATCATCTTTATAAGTACCATGTTTCCAACTACTACTATAGTCACAGGCCAACAGATGTACAGCATCTGCTGTATCCCTTTGTTGGTTTGATTTGCAGGAGGTTGAGTACTTACTTATTGTTCATTTTTACTCAGAAGATAAAATGTCAAGCTTTTAAGTTCAAGACATTTTCTTTGTGGTTTGATTTCTAAGTGAGAAAATTAGATAAATTCACCTCCTATTCATTCTGACTCTCTGTATATAAAACTTGGTGAAATCTGCAGTAAAAAAAAAACATCTAAAGAGTCGAGTGCTTTGAAGCCTCTTTTAAAAACCTTTTGCTGCAGTTTAAGAGGAAATGTTAAGGATAAATATTTTTCCGTGCTTCGAAACGTTGCTGGCAACATAAGTCAAGATTGTATTTATGTACATAAAGAGTAAAGCCGTAAAGTCTGATATATAAAGTTAAGAAGCAATGAAGGATAATGAGAACAACATGCACATCGACAGGTTGTGGTAGGGTATTAAGTTAATTTAGTTTAAAACCAAAGTAGATGAGGTTTCTTACAACCAAAATTACCATAAACATCTATTTTTTGTAAAACTTGTTGTCACTGACATCGGTAACAGACTTGAAGCACTTAACTTTCAACATTGGCTTCATGGTGCATCTTACTTTGGAAAACGGCAACCACAGAAAATAGTGGCTTACGTACTGTATTGATAAACAGAAAACCGGGTCAGAAGAAATGTGACCCATGAGAAATAACTGAGCACTACTGTATGCCGTATGCTAGCGGTAATCAGAGGCCAATTTTCCAGTCATAAACAATACAATACAATACAGTCAGGGTTAGTTTAATCATTTAATGCAGAAAGGTATAAAAAAATAAGTTCTTCAGAGTTGGTGGTGATTTGATCGATGGGAAATTGGATTCTAAAGACCAAAGTCACTCCTTGATGTCACTGCACATTCTGCAGTTACATAACCAAGGTGCTGTTGTTTGGCTTGGATGGGCTCGGAACAATTGCTGTGAACCTGAACTGTGACTCTCAGTTAATAGGAAGTTGATCATCAGAATAGATCAGGAATTAAATGTATAGAGAGGGTATGTCTAAAAGGTAGTCTAAAGTATCTTAACTAAGACACTTTTGATGTGAGCAAGGGACCACCATCTCATCAGAACAACTAATTTAGTCTGTTTTACGACAATCTAGCTGTTGAATTGGAAGTAAAGAAATTCACTCATTTACCGCAAGACATCCCCATCTCTGGGTTTTACCATAATGTTTGACAGTCATTAAAGTGTTTTCATATCTTTACCTTCTGGAAGAATTATTTGGCAGAATTGCAGCTGATCCAAAAGTTTGCTGCCAGTGTTTTCACTAGATCTAAGAAAGTAGAGCACATCAGCCCTGGTCTGAAGTCCTTCCGCTGGCTCCCTGTGGCTCAGAGAATATTCTTTAAAATCCTTCTGTTAGTCTATAAATCACTGAATGGATCAGCACCTCAATACAAAACATGTTTGTTGTCAGTGTATCAACCTCCCAGAGCAGTCTGTTTTCATTCTGCTTTTATTTTTGTTCAATTTCATGTAAAGCACTTGGAATTGTCCTTGTACTGAATTGTGCTATCCACATAGCTTAACAACCAGGTCTGTTCATGACCAGTTAAAATGAAGTATAAGAAGAATGGCAAGTATTTCAGACAATCTTGTTGATGTCTAAGGATTAAGGTTGAGCTGGAAATTTGCTCAGAGACATTTAAACGCCATGTATTATTGTGATTGTTTTTATAGAAGAGAAACTATACAATAAATTGAAACTTGTGTATCTAGTTAGTCCACTTTTGGAAAAACTGGTGAAGTTGCCTAATCTGCACATGCAAACAGACTGCATCTGAATAACATCCAACATTAATAACATCCATGTTGATTATAACTGCATACACTTTGTAACTTTTTAAAATATTTTAGAAATCAAAAAGTTGCTGCAAAAATACTTGAAAGTCTGAATTTTGGGCATGTTCCTGGGTTTATTTCTGACATCAAAACAATAACTGAACTGAGAGCTAAATGTCCATTGCCCTTGTAGCTTATAGATATTTCCATGTTAATGGGAATCTTTGAATTGTACCCATCTGTTGCACAGCAATAATCTATTACCAGCAGGAGGAATGTGTCGGACATGTAAGCAGACAATGAAGTAAAAATAAATTCTATGATCTCCACAACCAGATAATCAATTTGCTGTGTTGTATAGGCTCACGCTGCTTTGGTAATTTGTGTTTCGGTGAGAACATTTGGCACTGCAGCCCAGGGAGCAAATGTGCAGCTTAGAAGGAGCTGCATGGTTGTTATTGATCGGGAAGTGGAACAGGAGGAAAGATTTGTTGAGACCATAAAGAAGAGGCTTAATGTATGTGTAAGGGAAGTGGAGATGCTGTTTAGCATAACTGGATGTATCTGATCTCTTAAATCTTTTATATTCAAGGTCATCCCATGATGTTTTAATCATTACCTTTTCAAACATAATTTCTTTATCAATAGAAGTCTTCTTACACCGTTTTACCTTTTATTAGCTTGTCAAACAGTAGAAAGAGGAGATTAATTCTATGTGGTAGTATTACATTGTTCTTGGTAATATTCAGTAATTGTAATAGTATGACACAGCAGGCTAATTTATATTTTAGTCATGTTGATAAAATGGTAGACAGATTTGTATCTTCCTCTTCCATCTGTAGAGTCTAATCTTTTTTTCTGGCGCTAACATTGTGGTTCTGCTTTTCTTCCTCTTGCAACACAAATGTTTATGGAAACTGAACAGACGGAGGAAAATGCAGCAATATATCAGAAAATTGCTTCCATCTGCTTGTGATTGCAGTTGTCAATAACTCAGTCCATGGTAAAAATTAGACCCTTCACAGAGTGTCCAGCCTGAACTGCTGTCATCAAATCATCCATCCTGCATGTCTAGCTTTCAGTTTTGATGAAAGCTGCATGAAGAACCTCAATCGAAGGATTTATTTCTAAATCAAAGATGTTTTATTACTGTAGTTCTTTTCACAAGATATGAAGCGGTGTCCATGCATGCTGTTTATAGCATCCATCTAAACTAAATAGATGAGAATTGTGATGTTCTATTTGTCCTCAGAAGTTGGAATTTCCAACTTCCAAACCGTAAATTTAAACTTAGACTTAGAAAACATTTATTGCAATTCTATATACATAGAGTATATATAAAGAGAAATTTCGTTTTGTACAGCTCTCATGACATTTCCATTTGTTAAAGTGCAGCAGTGATCGGGTGTAAACATTGTGGGAGAAAAAAACATGGTGCAAAAAAAAAACAAAAACGCATTGATATGATCAGTTTGATGCAGTCTGTGACATGATTTAGAGTTTATTCAGCTGTTTGATGGTGGTGGTGAAGAAGCTGTTTCTGAATCTGTTGGACCTGCATTGAATGCTGCGAAGCCTCTTCCCAGAGGGCAGCAGGGAGAACAGTCCATGGTCTGGGTGTGAGGGGTCATTGATAAGGTTACAGGCTCGGGAAACGCAGCACTGGGATGATATGCCTTTTATGTCTGCAGTGCTGCAGCCTCTGTTCCACACAATGAACCAGCTGGTCAGAACGCTTTCTATGGTGCTTCTGTAGAAGGTTGTGAGGAGGTCATTAGGTTGTCTGTGATGTGCACACCCAGGAATTTGGTGCTTCTGAACCAGAACCATCCTGGTGCTGTGCTGTTTAAATACATATACTACAGCATAAAATTGTGTTTTTGTCATTTTAATGGTTGTAACAGTGGCCATAATTAGGGCTGTGAATCTTTGGGATTCCTGCAATTCGATTTAGAATCTATTATTGGGGTCACAATTCGGTTGTTTTCCAATTCTTTTAAATCCAAACGATTCAATTCAGAAACGATTGATTTACGATTCAAAACGATTCTCAGGATCTATTCCAGTCTGCTGGCATGAAAGAAGAGTATATTTGTAAAGACTTTATAATTGTAAATGTTTTATTTACCTATTGCAATAATGTAACCCTGAAAGAAAACATGTCTTGGATTCATACACTGTTTTTTTTTGTTTTGTGATAAAACAAGCGATGGATTTTATTATCTTCTTTGCCCGTTCACAATTATGTGGCAGTTTTTCAAAGTGGTGAAGTGTGCGCTGGTCGGCTGGTCGTCTTGGCACTGTCTTTACTGAATTATCCAATTCTACCAACAACTCTGGGTGATGTCTTTTGAGATGAGAACTGGATTTGAAGTATTCCGAAAATGCTTTACTTTACCGTTGCAATCTCTGCAAATCGCATGAGTCATGTCAAGCCCTTTCTTACCCGGGCCAGGTTGGAGGTAATATCCAAAGTGTTTCGAAATGGTTGCTTTTAAAGACCGCAGAGGTGGTTGAATTTTTTTTTCTTCGTTCTCCATACTTTAGCAGCAACAAACACAGTAGCTCACACAACACTACAGACCACTCTGTAGCCTGCTAGGCAACACTTGCATGCCTGTGCATAGCTCACGCTGTTCATTAGTTTCACCAAACACTATGTTGCCTGATAAGGTGTCGTCCTATAATTCTCTTCTTGACGACTTAAAATTGAAGCTAAGTTTTATAAAAATTCAAAGTTCTTAAAAAGCAGAAAAAGTCTCAAACAAGGATCAAAAAATTTAGACAGAGGCCGCTGAGTCCAGGTCCAGTGAGTTTATTGCTAAACACTACATATTTACACAGCGCTGGTGAGCCGAAGCTGACAAATGGTGAAACCAGCTCCCTTTTATACATTTCTTATCGGTGGAAAAACCCCCTTCAGAACATATTTCAGTCATTGGTAAAGGTCACATTGATATTTATCTGCAAAACACGGTAACATTCATAGACACATCTCATACTTGTGAGAGCACTCTCTCAGGCCATGCAGAAACTTATGACGGTTTAGTCAAAAACATGTTGAAACTTATCCTTTCCCTACTTTAAGCCATGTCAGTCTGGCCTAGTGTTCCTCTTTGTGTCTCAGTCAAAGCATCACCCCTTCTGGGATCAGTACTGCACATTGTGCCTTGAAAATAACAACTCTATTTATCACAAGTTGTATGGCCAAATTTTGCTGGGCTGGTTAACCTTGATATGTCAAATACTTCATTTTTATGAGGGTGCTTTTTCTTATCACTAAGGGCCTTAATCCTGTGCTTTCCAGCAGATGAGTGTGCTTTTCTTCCTCTTACAGTCAGGTGCAGCAGTTACACACACTCATTGCTCTGTTTTTCTCCTCTTGGCCTACATAAATGTATTCATGAACACAACTCTCTTTAATCATTTAAAACTTTTGATTCTTGTTTTATTCTAATCATTTATGACAAATAATACACTACATTTCCCCCCTTTGATCCTAAAAAGGATCAATTTACGTGATTATGCAGGTGATAACTAATCTAAAACACTTTAAATGTGAACTCACCCAAGTGACAAAAGTTTATATATATATTGTGCACACTAAACTAAACGTGAGATTAAATACACACCATATAGTAGAAGTGAGTAATATAAGATGTGGTGGTGTCTGAGTAAATATTAAACTAATAAAATGCAGAAAACAGAATATATAAAAACAAAGAGGGATCCCCCTCTTGGCTACCTTAAGAGGACCCGTCCTCGTTGCTTACTTTTTTTTTTTTAGCAAGATGTTCTAATTCTGTTTTCTCAGCAGAGGCAAATACCAATGCCCAAGCAGCATCTTGTGTTACGAGGTCACTGCAATTATCCCCTACATAGGTGGTCTTTCACACCCATAAATACACACACACAAACAAAAAGCTTCATCAGGCCCTTCATGAATTGGGCATAAACTGTTTTGGTCATAGAGGTGATTTCAGGCTTGAGATCACTGTTGGTGTTGTATGACTCCAGCGGATGAGCCAAGAACTTTGCAACATGATGAGCTTCGGCAAGATCAAGCTGTATGTCATCTGCTAGGACCCCAAAGATGGCCAGTACGCCTGGAATGGATGGTGGCGGATAATTATGATGGCAAGGTGACGGTGGTCGGCGATCCTCGGGATTCTCAGGGCTGGCAGGGGTGCTGGTTGGGCCGAGATCAATACTGAGGTCCCCTGGTGGCATCGAGATGGACAGTGGCTTCCCAGTAGGTGATGGTGGTTGATCATCAGGCTGCCTGCTGGGTGTCATCATAGGTTGATCCTCAGGCTGCCTGCTGGGTGTCATCATAGGTTTGCTCCAACCCAAAGGTGCACTGCTTGGCCCCTCTGCAGGATCTAGTAGGTACCTGGGAGGAAGATATGGGCATCCTACCCCTAGTGATGGGCCTAACGACGCCAGTGCAGCTCGTAAATTCATTTGGTTTTCTTCATATTCATCATAACTAGCCTCTGCCATGTTCAATAATCTACCTGTGGGGACATAGTATGGCAAATTTAGGCATCATCTGAAGGCATATTATCTCTTATATCTATGGATTATTCAGCATGCAAGTTGCTATATCTACGTGAGTAAGTATATAAGTCATTGTTATGCAAAATATTTATATATATACACTGTTGTTATTAAAGAAATGCACGTACCTGGTGAGGGTGGAAGGTGATCATGGTTATGTTTTATATCTCTTGGTCCAATTGTATCTCTACAACTGGGAACTGACCAGTTACACTTACAACAAGTCTTGAGACCAGTCCCCGAACAAGGGGTATGATGCAACAAATGACTACTAATATGATCAATATTACTGCTCCTAAAATCATCCCTGCTGCTTTAAGATACTTTCCCCATCCAAGCTTATGAAACCAATCCCAGAATCCCTTCAGCTGAGTGTTCCAATTAGCCGGGAATAATCTGAAGGGCTGGTAATTTTTTAACATTATAACAGGCTATACAATCATCTTTCGGGCGCTTTTTGGCTTTGAACATTGCCTGGACAGAGTACTGAATCCATTGTTGGAACATATTGGTTTCCCAGTGTGCAGTCTTTAATTTGTCTAGATCTCTTTTCTGCCTTTTGTTTATCAGTTGCACCACTTTATGTGCTCTTTTAACTGTCATTACTTGTCCTGTTAGTGTGTTTTGGCATATGTTTGTTCTGCATCTTACCTCAATGATCACCATCCCATCCCCACGGCAGTCCATGCTTTGTGGAATTCCAAGCCAATGTTTCCCCATTGAGTTACCTAAAATTTCTTCAGACATTACATAATCATATCCTTTGACTTGCACATGCATTAGTGATAAATTTTCTCCATCATTATTATTGATTACCCCTTGGTTAGTAGCTAGTGTTACCATTGCTAGTGCACATGTTTGTGTGTGACGCATTAAATGTGTGTGTGCACTGTTAGTATTAATTTTCATAAGATCCCCCCTTGTTAACCCACAAAGGGTTAATACAACAAGAAGTTAATCAAAGTCTGAAGAAGGCGCATACGGGAGATGCCCAGACGGCGATGGGGTGGGCGGGACCGAGTCGATCGACGGCCCACTTGACGCGGAGGAGGAGGGGGAAAGGGAGGGGATGAGAGGGAAAGGTGCAGGTGAGGGATGTTAAGGGGACAGGACTCCACCAGCATCTGATGGGCCAGAAGAAAGAAGTTCGTCCAGTGCCTGAACGACGGATGGATCTGGGTGAGACCCAGAAGAAGTCTCAGTGGCAACAGGATCATCATCATTGCCACCAGAATCAGAAGGCGGATGGGAAGCATAAGAATGAACACTGTCATCCTCAGAGTCCCCTGGCATTGGTGATTGGCGGGCTGCCAAACGTGCCGAACGTCTGTGGACGCCGGACGTGGAGGGGAGTGGGTGCGCATCAGTGCCCGACACCGGTGCAACATCTACAGTCTGTGAGCTAGTGGAGGGGTGCTGCGGAGGGAGACTTGTTGCTGCCCTGTCAGCATGCGCAGAGCCCGTCGCTCCTGGAGCAAGGCCAGGTGGGTCTGGAGGCCGATGCCTGGTGCAGTGGTTTTTATGAAACCAGAAGGGCTTACCTTCAACTTTCAGGGCAGTGGGAGTGGTAAGCACAACTTTAAACGGGCCTTCCCTAGAGGCTCGTTCCACTGACGTCTAAAGACGCGTATGAACACACTGTCACCAACTTGAACGTCCCTGACGTCCACTGGAATGTGTGTCTCGTCTCGGCTGTGAGCAGCTTTCACCTGTTGAAATATAAGCCTGTGAATGCGTGTTAAGGACCTAAGATAGTCCCCCATTTCACGTTCAAGCTGTGCCAAGGAGACCTCCTGCAGCAGGGGTCCACGAACCTGTGGGAGAGGCATTGGTCGACCTGTAAGCATTTCATGGGGAGTAAGATGGGTTATTCGGTTAGTTTGAGAGCGCATTGCCATCAATGCAACAGGCAAGGCATCCACCCAAGTCAAACGGTTGTTGCTGTCAGCTATTATCTTTGCTATCTTTGATTTCAGCACTCCATTAGCTCGTTCCACGGAGCCCTGTGACTGGGGATGATACACACAACCAAACTTCTGTGTTATGCACAACAGTTTAAACATTTGCTGGATCACCTGTGAAACAAAATGAGGTCCATTATCAGATGATATTGTATCAGGCATGCCAAATCTGGGAAAAACTTCTTTACACAAAAATCTTGCTGCAGCTTTGTGGTCATTCTTAGCAGTGGGGCATGCTTCTACCCATCTGCTAAACCTACAAACAACCACCAACATATATCTCTTTCCCTGAACCCGAGTTATCATGTCAACGTAATCCATCATCAGATGGCGGAAGGGACCGTCTGGCATGGGAATATGTGCTAAGGGCTGTGTGAACATCTTACGCACATTATATTTAGGACAATGCGGACATAAGGCCAGTTCTCTGTCTACCATTGGTGTCATATAAGGTGACCACCAGACTGCCTGTAACTTTTGAATAACTTGGGCTCGTGAACAATGATCAGGTCCATGCATTATTTTAATCGCCGTTGGTAATAAGGACAAAGGTAATACAAAATGTCCTCGAGAACTACGCCACAACCCAGCGTGAGGGTGTGTTAACCGAGCCGCCCCCCTTTGCACCCAGAGACGTTTTTCTGCTTCTGAGACGTTGTTTTGGGCTTCTATTAATGAGGCTAGATTAGTAATGGGTTCACACTCGGTTACATGAATCATTGGTCCCTGCACTGCTGATCCTGTGGCTTCTTTAGCTGCCTCATCTGCTAAGTTATTTCCTATGGCAATAGGTGTTTTTGCTGACTGATGGGCTGCACATTTTACAATGGCCAACGCAGATGGAAGTTGCATAGCTTTTATTAATTCCACAACAGCTTGCCCATGTGTTACTGGGGTGCCATCTGTTCTAACAAACCCTCGTTGTTTCCAGATGCTAGCGTTTATATGGCATACCCCGTACCCATAAGCACTGTCAGTATAGATTGTCACTCTTTTACCATTAGCCAATTTACATGCTGCTGTTAATGCTTTTATCTCTGCCAATTGGGCAGAGCAAGGTTGATCTAAGCTCATTGATTGTACTTTGGTAAAGGTCCCATCAGGGTTAAGTTGGACTATTCCATATCCCGCTCTATTACCTGTCTCACCTCTGACACATGATCCGTCTACGAACAGTGTCAAATCAGATGGGATTGGATGATTGTATAAGTCCTCCCTTACCTTCATGAAGGTGTCCGTCTCCTGGAGACAATCATGGGGCTCACCTTCTGTGGGCAATACCATTCTTGTGGCTGGATTAATGGTGGTACAGCGTTGTATTGTTAAATCAGGTCCTGAAAGCAGAACTTCATAACCTGTTCGACGAGCTTGGGTTATCACAAAACGTGGACTGGTGAGTAGTGCATGTAATTGATGTGATGTGTACAAAATGATGGGGTGGCCCATAGTAATAACTGAGGCCTTTTTGTATGCGAAGGCTGCAGCTGCCAAGCCCTGGTAGCAGGGAGGCAAACCCTCTTCGACACCATCTAATTTTGTGCTGTAATAAGAAATTGGCTGTTTACCTGTTGGGGTGTCTTGCATCAATACTGCACATGCATACCCTTGTCGCTCAGCCACATAGAGATGGAATGGTTTGCCATAATCTGGATTGGCCAGAGCAGGAGCAGTTTGGAGATCCTGTTTCAGCAGCTGGAACGCACCCTCTGCTTCATCTGTCCATTGCAATTGAGCCGACTGGTGTCCTTGACCTGCGGCTTTAATCAGTGCTCTCAGTGGAGCCGTTTTGATGGCATAATCGCACACCCACGGTCTGCTGTAACCTGCCATGCCAAGGAAAGACAACATGTGACCAACAGTCCGAGGTTTGGGCATTTGAGTTATGGCTTCCAGTTGGGACGGTGCAATACACCTCTTGTCCCCACTGAGTTGCCTGCCGAGATATTCCACTGTTTGCTGGCAGAATTGCAATTTTTGTTTACTTACTTTGTGTCCTCCTTCTGCCAAAGCAGTCAACACTGTAATGGAGTCTCTTTCACACTGCTCTTTGGAAGCAGAACAAATCAAAATGTCATCAACATACATCAACATTGTAGATGGTATGTCAAGGTGATTTAAGTCATTTGCCAGTACTCGATTGAAAATTGATGGTGAGTGTACAAAACCCTGTGGTAATCGTGAATAAGTATATTGTTGGCCTTTATAGGTGAATGCAAACAAATACTGAGAATCTGGATGGACCGGTACACTGAAAAATGCTGAGCACAGATCTATCACAGTAAACCATTTGGTTCCTGGGGGTATATTACTCAGTAATGTGTGCGGGTCTGGTACCACTGGTATCTCTTCTGCTACAATGGCATTAATTAATCTTAGATCATGGACTAGTCTATAGTCATTACTGTTGGGTTTTCTGATGGGAAAAATTGGCGTGTTACAGGGACTTGCTGTTGGTTTAAGAACTCCTGCTGTTTCTAATCCTGTAATAATAGGCTGTATTCCTTCTACTGCTTCTCTTTTAAGTGGGTATTGTCTTTGGAAGGGCAATTTAGCATTTGGTTTGATGGTGAATTTGATGGGGTCTACTGATTTTACTAATCCTACATCTGTTTTACTTTTAGACCATACTTGCTCTGGAACCTGTTCTAATAGGGATTCATGTTCTGCTGCCACTGCCATTTGTTTTTTCCCAGGAACTTTAATGTGTTCTGCTATGGCTTCATCAGCTTGTGAGAATGAGATCTTAAAGAACAGTCCATCTTTGGATAATTTAATGCAGTCCCATGCTGTGTTGACCCATTCAGTGACTTGCTTTGCTTTTTGAACCATGGGTCCTAAGTCATGTGACTCATACTCGTCTGCAATCAGTAACGTGACATGTGGGGCTGAGTTGGTAACTTGGAACCATTCTGCTACATCTTTATCAGGAAATGTGACAACAGCTGCAGCTCCTTGTGGTCCAATCACTATGTCAGCATACTGGATGACAGTTGTTTTGTTATTTATGTCTTCATCCCAGCTTTTCTCGTAGTCTTCATGTGGTTTGCCTTTGTCATAAAACATGGTACAATGGAGTTAGAAGAAAAGGTTCTTTAGATTTCTCGTAGTGATTCATTATCAGGGGTCTCCATGTTTCCCATTCTAGTTGGAGGAAGGAGGTTGGTGATGTTAGTTTCAGCCAAAATACTTGGTCTTCTGGCTCATGGCTTGTTATCTGGGGGGTCATTTGCGGGCCCATTGGCATCATGTAGGCTTCATTCTTGTCTGTTGCTTCAAAAGAAATTCCATTAGGGGTACATTTAATTTTTGCATTAAGCTGGCACAGCACATCTCTACCCAGCAGATTTATGGGCGTATCTTCTGAGTAAAGTAGTGGTGCATACACGGTTTTTTCACCTATGATCATGGGAACTGGCTTAGTCATGGGTATTATTTGGGTCTTCCCAGAGAAACCTACTGTTCGAATCTTTGATGCTGAGAGAGGCAGGCCAATTCCACTTTTTCCTATACAGGAGTAGGCCGCTCCTGTATCAATCATGAAGCGATGATGGCTGTCATATATTGTGACATCAATGGTGGGTTCTGTTTGTGGACGTTGGGTTAATACAGGTAGAATAGCCTCTCCATCAGGTTTCTCTGGGCACCCCTATAGCCAGTACGTGTCTTGTCCCGTTCCATAGATGGCTGGTCCCGCAGTAGGGGGCTGGGGTCCCATCCATGGGTTAGTGGGGCAGTCTCTTTGTGTGTGTCCAATTTGTCCACATCCCCAGCATTGCATTCTCACTCGCTGTTGTCCCATGTCTGGACCTGCTTGTGGCATCTGCTGGTATTGGCCTTGAGGGGGCCTTCTTGGGGCTCCTTGTGGGCCTCTCCATCTTCCCCGCATGGGTGGCCCCCCTCGTCCCCTTCCGAACGTTGCTTGTTGGGGACCTCCTCCTTGGTTTAGATGCACATAAATAGGAGGGACTGGTTGGGGTTGGGTCTGCTGTGGCAGGGCTCCTCCCACGAGTGCCGCTGCTGGATACTGCATCTGCTGTGTGGGTGGAGGAATAACAGGAGACACTACTGGTGCTTGTACCACTGCCTCCCCTGTTGGTGCTCCCTCGGTTGGGGGTGTGGCCACCACAGTCAGTGCAGCTTGATGCTTGGGCTTCTCTTTCTTTGCTTTGGACAATTCCCCAATCTGCAGCTGGGTTAGCTTGGTGGCCAGCATCTTGCTTTGGTCATCAAAGGCCCGTTTCTCGGCCCGATGCATGTTTACATAGTGATTAACATGCTCGGAGAACAGAGGCCAGTCCATCTTCATGAGCCCCACAACTCCATCCAGTTTAGCTTGTACTTCTTTGGGCATGGCCTCTCTGATGTAGGTTCTGAACAAGGGGCCAGATGTTTTCAGTTCACTGCCATCACTTCCAGTCTCTGTTTTCCATTTCTGTTGGAACCTGTGCAGAAACTGGGCGGGGCTTTCATCATCCCTTAGGCATTCTTGTCTCAGCTTAGTTGGGTCACTGCAGGTGGGGAATTTATTCCTCAAGGCTGCCCACACTTCAGGCCTTATGTTGTTGAATGGTATCTTGTCATACTGGTGTGAGGTCATGACCCTTGGAAGCTTGGCTTCGTCAAACACCTCTCTGGCTGCTGAGTGTCCTGCTGTCTTAATCAGCAGTGCCTTGATGTCTCCAGCTGCCAGATTGATGCCTCCAGTGATTTCTTCCAGCTTTTCTATCCACCTGTCAGCACCATCTGCCAACGGGGTCAGCCTTCCAGCAAGTGTGATCATGTCCATAAATGACCATGGCACATATCTGTCTTCTTGAGGTCCTTTAGACAGCAGGGGAGCCATATAGGCCTCTTTTTGGTCTGTCTCTGTCTTCTGCTGTCGTGCTTGGTACCTGGTCATCATTGAGTGAGGGCCGCTTTTTTCTATTTGCAGGTCAACTTCACATTCAGCTGTGAGTGGCTCCCGTCCTTTGGTCGTTGGTCTGTCTTTCTCCTTTAACCCCTTATGGCATGGGTCTGTTGACAGTGGCATGTCTGAGCCTTCTTCTTCCATTCCATCAGGCAACCAGTCGGTCTCCTCACTCTCTATGAAGACTTCCTCCTCGCTTCTTCTCTCCTCTCCCTCTTTTATTTTAGCTTCTTCAATCAAGGCCTTAGTCCATGGATTTGCCTGATCTGGGGCGTCATTTCGGGCCTGTAGTATGAGCTGCTCTGTTTCCATCCTTTTCTGTTTTTCTAATACTTCCTCAAATTTCTTCAATTTTTCTTTCAAATGCTTTAGTCGTTTCATTTGTACTTCTTTTTCCAATTTTTCCTCCTTCGCTATGAGTTTTACATATTCTTTCGTCAGCTCCACCACCTCCTGGTTTATTTGTTCCATTAGTTCTGGCGATTCATCCAAGACTAGCTTGGTCACGGGCTCTGAGTGTTTTGCTGATTTTTTCAACGATGACTTGGTCCTGGGTTCTGAGTGGCTTATGGGGCCTCTTTGATATGGTGAATGCCTGCGACGTGCTGGGGGTAGGGAACGACTATGGGGAGCTTTTCTCCTTACTTCTGGGGTTCTCTCCCAATCGTCTTCTCCATCGCGGTATTTACACTCTGTCTGTGGTGTGTTGTTTATTTCTTCTTCTGTTATTTCTATTTCTTCCTCTTCTTCTTCTAATACTAATTTAAGTTGTCCAGTAATCTTTCCCTTGCTCCCTGATTCTACTACTACTGGGTACTGGCCTGCTATGCTAGGGCGATAGGGTGGTGGCTTATGATCAGTGTAGTCAGGGGCTGTTGGGCTCTTTTGATGTTCAACTTTAAAATATCTCAGGATATCTCTCTGTTCAGCATGTTTCTGTTTTTTATGCAAGTGCACTCGGTCACGCCTTTTTTCTTTATTTCTTAATTGTTCTTCAACCTCGTCACAGCATGAAGGATCAAAGCTGCCCTCTTTAGGCCAACGATTTTTTCCAGATGTCATCTTATGCCATTTGGTCATGCATTTTTGAATTTTGCGTTTATTGGATGGGTGTGTCAACATTACCAATTTGGCTGGCGTCAGCCCGTCAGACTGTTGTTTGCTCATATTGATTCCCATGGCTACTAGCAGTCACTCAACCGTCAGGTCCGTGCTTATTCACCAGTCTTTGTAATCCTCAGTTAATTTTTATCTTAACTGGTTCTGCTCTCTTCAATACAGATCGTGTTTATTTTCTTTTAGTTTCTTTCCAGTTAATTTACTTCCTAAATTTAGATCTCTTCAATTTTGAGATAAAATCTTTAATAAAACAAATTTGTAATTTTATTTTGCACTTTCACTAATTTTATACCTTATATATTTTACTTTATGTAGACTATAGTTTGTAATAATATATACTTATAATATCTTTATCTTATAAAGCTTACAATTTTTTCCAATCTTATTTAGGAATTTTGTTATTTTTATTTCATTCTCATAACTCTAGTGTTTTTTGTTTTTTTGTTTTTGTTTTTTCCTTCAGTTATCAATTTTGTTTTCCAATCCTTATTAATTTTCAGGTTATTCTTTTTAACTATATTCTGTACTAATTACTTCTATTAATTTATTATTATATCTTTAATCTTTATTTATTAATATCACCCACCCCTTACTTCCCCTCAGTCACTCAACTCTTTCACTCGACACACTAACAAAGACACACAAGACAAATGATTATATATATTTACAGTGCACTTCCTTTTCCTCACTGTTTCCTACAGTGGCACATACGTTTTTCCCTGCTGCCCCCGGCTACACCCAGATAACTGGAAATGCATAGACGTCCTCCGGTTGGTCGAGCGGTACTATTCTCCGATTATCGCTTAATCGGTAATATTCTGGCTATCCCTTAGCCTGGCTATCGCTTAGCCTCTCAATACCTTTTCCTCACTGTTTCCCTACAGTGGCACAATACCTTTTCCTCACTGTTCCCTACAGTGGTACATATTCTTTTACCTTAAGACTACTTAAGCCTTCTCGTGGAGCACCCTGACTACCTTAGTCACTGATACCCTCACGTAACACGCGTACACTATTGGTTCCGGATTTTATGGCTTCCACAGACTATGTCAAAACGCTTTGACCAATCTGTCCCTTTACCAATCATCCGCTCAGAACAACACGTGTTAAGCTTAACTTATTTACAAAATAATCCAAACACAAAACAGTTTAACACAAACATTAATAACACCTAAAACATACATTCATACATACACATTCATACGTACCTGGACCCTTCCTCAGCTTAGTCTGCCTTTGGCATATTCTTATATAAATTCTTATAAAATTTGGAAATTACTTTATTAAATTTGGAAAACTAGGTTCTTTTAGAAGAGCTTTGTGACGCCTGACACCCACAAGCAGTCGCCGGAGGCTGGTTCCCCACTAATTTAGAAAATTATAACAAATTAGCTCACCTTTAACCGGTGAATTTCTGGGCCCGTTTGGGGGTTCCACGCCTTCCAGCTGGTGCCTGCAGATCGTCCGACGTCCCCTTTTTGCTTTTCTCCTGGCTGGCTCCGCCAATTATGTCGTCCTATAATTCTCTTCTTGACGACTTAAAATTGAAGCTAAGTTTTATAAAAATTCAAAGTTCTTAAAAAGCAGAAAAAGTCTCAAACAAGGATCAAAAAATTTAGACAGAGGCCGCTGAGTCCAGGTCCAGTGAGTTTATTGCTAAACACTACATATTTACACAGCGCTGGTGAGCCGAAGCTGACAAATGGTGAAACCAGCTCCCTTTTATACATTTCTTATCGGTGGAAAAACCCCCTTCAGAACATATTTCAGTCATTGGTAAAGGTCACATTGATATTTATCTGCAAAACACGGTAACATTCATAGACACATCTCATACTTGTGAGAGCACTCTCTCAGGCCATGCAGAAACTTATGACGGTTTAGTCAAAAACATGTTGAAACTTATCCTTTCCCTACTTTAAGCCATGTCAGTCTGGCCTAGTGTTCCTCTTTGTGTCTCAGTCAAAGCATCACCCCTTCTGGGATCAGTACTGCACATTGTGCCTTGAAAATAACAACTCTATTTATCACAAGTTGTATGGCCAAATTTTGCTGGGCTGGTTAACCTTGATATGTCAAATACTTCATTTTTATGAGGGTGCTTTTTCTTATCACTAAGGGCCTTAATCCTGTGCTTTCCAGCAGATGAGTGTGCTTTTCTTCCTCTTACAGTCAGGTGCAGCAGTTACACACACTCATTGCTCTGTTTTTCTCCTCTTGGCCTACATAAATGTATTCATGAACACAACTCTCTTTAATCATTTAAAACTTTTGATTCTTGTTTTATTCTAATCATTTATGACAAATAATACACTACAAAGGCACATCCGCACCCACAGAAAAAATCTTTTTTTTATAGAAAATGAGAATCGATTCTGAATCTTTAAATGTTAGAAACACAATTTAAGCTCAAATAGATTTTTTTCTTCACCCCTAGCCATAATGCCCATGGAGAATACAAGGGTCTACAAGCTAAAAAACTAAAACGCATTTACTGTGGGACTTATGTTACTCACACTTGTTATATTCAAGTTTGAAGGATAATGGAATGCACCATTAACACGGAAGCCAGGAGGCCTAAAGTTACTCTAGAGGTGGTAAAATCTGTCATCAAGTCCATTATCAGTGTAAACCTTAAGGAAGAGGGTAAAAAAAATGTAATTTGCCCTTTGCCACAAGTCTGGTCATATATTGGCAAAATAAATACATTTTAGTTTACATTCAATCTGCTAAACAAGCACTCAGATCATCCTGCATGCATAATAGACATTATGAAAATGGTGGCATCAACATAGTGTTGTCCTCCCTGCCATTTAGGGGTGCGTCTGTCCGCTGGTGCGTTTATTGTTCTCATTATGGTCGGGTCCTACGGTGGGCACTGTCACATTACAGGTGGCTGCTGGGTCGAGCATGGGACTCCTGGCCCTGTGGAGTCTCCACTTGTGGATGTTGCACCCCCTGGGGTTTCTCTTGGGCTGCGGCCCCATGGGGCACCAGCACCATGGCCTGTTGGATAGTTTATCTTTTTGTGGAAAGTGTGTTGTTATGTTTTGTGTTCTATGTTTTTTTTGTGGTGTTTCATATTTTTTATTTCTCTTTTTTCTCTCCCCTTAATTATCAATTACCCTTCTCTCCCAACTCTTTTTTCATCTTTCTGTCTGTTGCAAATTTTATTCCCTAAGCCCTTTCTAATAAAGTTTTATATATAATTACCAAGCAGAATCCCATGTCAACAACCATAATGGTGTACTTATGAAAGCAAATCTGTTGAGCTGTTATCAAACTCCTGGACATCAATTCCCAGAGCTAAAATATATTGGCAAAACTGGACACAAAATAATCCTCTAACTCTAATTTTAAAAACACACTGTTTGCCCGAATGGTCAGAAGGCCTTTAAAAAATACACACGGAGTTGGAGATATGCAATGACTCTTTCTGAAACACCTCCCAAGGAAGAGGTCCAGGAGGCATCCGAAAAAAATGTCCAAGGCACCACAGCTGAGTCTTCTCAATGGGTAGGAAAAGCAGCTCTACCCCAAGCCTCTCCTGAATGAACAAGCTCCTCACCCTATACTGTATCTAAGGGAGTGCCCAACCACCCTGTGGAGAAAGCTAATTTTGGCTGCCTCTATCCAGGCTCTGTCCTTCCGTCAGGATCCAGATTTTAAGACCATAGGTAAAGGGTAGGAGCATAGATGGACCGTTAAATTAAGACCTTTGCCTTTTACACAGTTCTGTCTTCACCGGGACCATTGTTGGACCGTTGAAGAAATACTTAATCCAGCTGACATGCCTTCTGTGGTGGAAGAAAAGACAGATAATTGGGACTGGTGGCAAGGTTTCAGTGGTGGATGAGATCCACCCTGAGTAACTTAGAGCTCTGGATGCTCTTGGGCTGTTGTGGCTGACACGTGTCCAGGACAGTGCCCCTGGATTAGAAAACCGGGTTGGTAGTTCCCCTGCTTAAGAAGGGGGACCGGAGGGTGTGCTCCAATTAAAGGGGATCACACTTCTCAGCATCCCTGGGAAGGTCTGTGCCAGGGTGCTGGAGAGGAGAATCCTGGTGATTGTTGAACCTGGTTCTGCTAGTTCCCTCCTGCCAAGACCTACAGCATGCATTTGGGCAGTTAGCAGCCCAAATGACTTTCATTTGGACTGCTAACTGCAGGAGCTGAAAGTCAGAGGCCCAGGTTTTCGACCGAAAATAGGTGGCTTGTCCTTTCCAGGTTCGTGCTGCCTCAAGTGGATGAGTTCAAGTATTTTGGGGTCCTGTTCATGAGTGAGGGGAGAATGGACCGCGAGGTCGACACCTTATAAAAGAGATGCTTAGAATTTCCTCCTCCTCTCTCTTTTCATCATTCCTACTTTGCATCCTTGCCACTTCTTTTCAACTCAGCTGTAAGCATGTAGAGAGAATCAAATAGCCTCTGCTTCAAAGCAAGTGTTTTGGTTAAGGCATGCTAATATACAAACATTTCCCAGTTATACAGGTGCTGGTCATAAAATTAGAATATCATGAAAAAGTAGATTGATTTCAGTAATTCCATTTAAAAAGTGAAACTTGTATATTATATTCATACATTACATACAAACTCATATATTTCAGATGTTTATTTTGTTTAATTTTGATGATTACAAATGACAACAAATGAAAATCTCAAATTCATCATATCAGAAAATTAGAATATTACTGAAGACCAATAAAAACAAAGGATTTATAGAAATGTTGGCCAACTGAAAAGTATGAACATGAAAAGTATGAGCATGTACAGCACTCAGTATTTAGTTGGGCCTCCTTTGGCCTGTATTACTGCAGCAATGCGGCGTGGCATGGAGTCGATCAGTCTGTGGCACTGCTCAGGTGTTATGATAGCCCAGGTTGCTCTAATAGTGGCTTTTAGCTCTTCTGAATTGTTGGGTCTGGTGTATTGCATCTTCTTCTTCACAATACCCCATAGATTTTCTATGGGGTTAAGGTCAGGAGAGTTTGCTGGCCAATTAAGAACAGGGATACCATGGTCCTTCAACCAGGTACTGGTAGCTTTGGCACTGTGTGCAGGTGCCAAGTCCTGTTGGAAAATGAAATCTGCATCTCCAAAAAGTTGGTCAGCTGCAGGAAGCATGAAGTGCTCTAAAACTTCCTGGTATGTGGCTGCGTTGACCCTGGACCTCAGAAAACACAATGGACCAACACCAGCAGATGACATGGCACCCCAAACCATCACTGACTGTGGAAACTTTACACTGGACTTCAAGCAACGTGGATGAAGTGCCTCTCTTCTTTTCCTCCAGACTCTGGGACCTTGATTTCCAAAGGAAATGCAAAATTTACTTTCATCAGAGAACATGACTTTGGACCACTCACCAGCAGTCCAGTCCTGTTTCTCTTTAGCCCAGGCAAGACGCTTCTGACGCTGTCTGTGGTTCAAGAGTGGCTTGACACAAGGAATGCGACAGCAGAAACCCATGTCTTTCATACGTCTGTGTGTGGTGGTTCTTGAAGCACTCACTCCAGCTGCAGTCCACTCTTTGTGAATCTCCCCCACATTTTTGAATGGGTTTTGTTTCACAATCCTCTCCAGGGTGCGGTTATCTCTCTTGCTTGTACACTTTTTTCGACCACATCTTTTCCTTCCCTTCGCCTCTCTATTAATGTGCTTGGACACTGAGCTCTGTGAACAGCCAGCCTCTTTAGCGATGACCTTTTGTGTCTTGCCCTCCTTGTGCAAGGTGTCGATGGTCGTCTTTTGGACAACTGTCAAGTCAGCAGTCTTCCCCATGATTGTGTAGCCTATAGAACTAGACTGAAAGACCATTTAAAGGCTTTTGCAGGTGGTTTGAGTTAATTAGCTGATTAGAGTGTGGCACCAGGGGCCATCAATTTTGAACCTTTTCACAATATTCTAATTTTCTGATATGATGAATTTGAGATTTTCATTTGTTGTCATTTGTAATCATCAAAATTAAACAAAATAAACATCTGAAATATATGAGTTTGTATGTAATGTATGAATATAATATACAAGTTTCACTTTTTAAATGGAATTACTGAAATCAATCTACTTTTTCATGATATTCTAATTTTATGACCAGCACCTGTAGTCTTGGTTTGAAGGTATTTTGAAAATACAAACAGAACTTTGATCTTTGGATATTAAAATCTATCACTAAATGAGATTCAGATTTAATTTCAGCAAACATTGATTCTACTTATTACCTCAGTATACATGCCACAATTTTTTAGGTCAGAATTTGCAGTAAAGAAAAACTAATAGTTGTATTAACTCCTTGCATTGTATTAACTTAATAACTATGCTGAAATTTGTATTGGTCCTTTACCTAAAAAGAACTTAGATTTTTTTCTATTACATAACACATGTGTAAAAAACTTAAAAGGTATAAACACATTTGCAATAGAAGTGGATTAGTTTGAAACCTTCATCTTCCATATTCAGCTCATACCATATTTCCTTTTACAATTCTCAGACCCTTTTATGTATAAAAAAGGCAAAGAGTGAAATGCTAAAATATAGATTGAAGCTCTTTGCACCTTCAATCGCTTGACACCTCTGAACACCCCCCCCCCCCCCCCACTCTTTTGAAATCCAAAAGGAAAGATGCATCACAAACATCTGACAAGTTACTGCCATTAGCCAGTCCCAACCATTAATAAGCATGAAGTGTTTTCAAGCTCAAAGAAAGCGATAAGCAATCCCATTGTAAATGATGGACATGAAATTTGCTTCTGCCGTCTCCATACGTCAACATGGCATAATGTTAACAGCAAACTGCTGTGGATTCTTAATTTCCTCATGTTGTTTTGTCATCAAATTATTTTCCTTCCTGGAGAACTTTAATATAGCAGCAGATGGAGTGATATTTGTCTTTGTGCTGCTGTGTTGACAGTTTTTTTCTTGAAGATGAGTCTTTCAAACTATTAATAAATTTAGGCTGAAATCTTGAAAGCAATGAGTTCAGCCTTGTTGATCATCCTGTGCTAAGCTCTTTCCTCATTCATCACTTCAACTTCAAGAAAGCAGCCCATCAAACTTTGCATTTTAAACTTCACAGTCACATTATTGTTGGCTGTAGGGATTCAATGGCAGTGTAGGGGGTTTGGGGTTAAAGGGCTGTCATGATGATGGTGGAAAGCCACCATGGTGCAAAGCAATCATACTTGCCTCTCTATCATCCTCCCCCCTCTGTCCAACCCCTTTCCACCCACCACCCCTCTGAGGTGCCTCTCGTGTCTCTTCCATTATTCCCAGCTCACTAGTCAGAAAATGAGGGTAGAACTCACCAGGCCTTCCTCCTTTTGCTAATTCACCTCCTCTATGTTCTCCCACCTTCCTTCCTCCTATTTTTCACCCATTACTCCCAGTTCACTGGTTGGTATATGGAGGGTGACTCTGGGCCAATTCAATCTCTCATCCCCGTTCAAACCACTCAGGCTGTTGGACTGCTGGAGACTTGTCTATATTTACCCATCCAGCAAGTTGTCACTCTGTTTTCTGCACCTCACAACCCCCATGCCATCTTTTTCTTTAATGTTCTCCTTATTCCGTTATTTGTCAATTCTGCTGCTAACTTTTGACTTTTTCCATTGTTTTTCCGTCCTGTTTGACCCAAGGGAAGCTAATTCTAAGGTGGTATTTGTACAAGATTATTATACACTGCAAAAATGATCAAGAAATAAGAAAAAAAATCTTAAATTAAGTGTATTTACCCATAATTTGAGTAGGCAAATAATATGATTTGCCAATGAAATGAGTATTTGTATTCTTAAAATAAGATTTAAAAAAAAGAGATTTTTTTATATTAAAGCTACAGTGTGTAATAATTACAGGGATATACGGTCAGAAATTTAATATATTATACATAACTATGTTATTTATCATCATCTACGAGCTCAGCCTTTTAACCTTGATATTTGCGTTGCCTTAGAATTCGTTATTTATAATTACATAGGAGCGGGTCTCGCAGCCATGGAGGCAGACATCTTTGCGCTACGGCAGCGCAGAGCCAACAAACTAGCGATTGCGAGATCGCCCATTACGCTCGAAAGTAACTACGGCAAGTTGAGAGAGATGAACTGAGACGGTACTGAACACACAGACTAATGAAATACTATCTGTAAAATTTTCTATGTAAACAAACCTCATCACTTGAGAAGGTAGGTGATGCGGACGTCGTGGAAGACATTTTGTCCCGTAACGCTCGCCGTACTGTTGGGGGGGAGAAGCGGTAGGGGGGAGATGTTCATGTTGCTGCAGTCTGACCACTAGATGTCGCTGAAAATTACACACTGTAGCTTTAAATGTAAATCGTCTCATAAGACTTATTTAGATTTATTTTTTTTCAGTTCAGGTTGGACATACTTGTGTGTTTTGAAAGATAACAGTGAATTAAAATTGTTATTTTAACTTCCTTTCATGTGCTGGGCGGGGTAGTGCAGATGTAATAAGATTAAACATATATTTTTGGAGCAGTTTACAGTTTAACGCTGTTATAGCCAGTGTTTACCTTGAGGAATTCATTATGTATTCAAAATGTTTAGTACATTTTCAGCAGTAATGCAGATTATCAAGGTCACAATAACCTAGTTTAAAAGGAGACATCAAATGTCTTATTAAGATAGTCTGGATCTTTTATTTTATTTTTTTTTATTTTTTACAAACTTTGTTTATTTGGTTTTTAACAAGAATTGCATAGCCATGCATTTACAATGTGATGCATATAAAACAAACCATAAAATTCCCTTGAGTTATAAGAACAAAACAAAAAACAACAAAACGACCTCCAATCACTCCCAGGCAATAAGAAAAAGTCATAAGAAAAAGGACACAAGCGCACAAAAAAGTTTTGAAATAGATAAAAATTAAGATGCATTCTGCTACACCTAAAAAACTAAAAGTAATAATAAAAAAAAAAATAAATAAATAAATAAAAATAATAAATTTTTAAAAAAAAAAGTACAGTTTGTGCCCAGGAAAGCAAATACGGAACCATACGAAAAGGAAAATCCGAGAAAAAGGACACAGGATGAGCAGACAAATATATACACGAAGGACTAGACTGGGACAGAATCAAAATTAACTTGACCAACCAGTCGTCGTAATGGCTGGCAGATTTCTGCAAATTTGTCAGAGGAACCCCGTAGTGACATCCTAATTTTTTCAAGTTTAAGAAAATAAACAATATCCCTCAACCAAAGTATAAAAGGAGGTGGTTGTGGTGATTTCCATTTAAGAAGAATTATCCTCCTTGCAATAATGGTCATAAAGGACAAAGAATTTTCTTGGGAAGAGGACAAGGGAGATGGCCCCGAAAACACCCCAAACAAAACACTCTGGGGATTTGGATCAATTTTTCTGCTAACCACATGTGATATAACGACAAATATCTCTGTCCAAAAACTCTTCAGCTGGGGGCACAACCAAAACATGTGTATAAGGTTTGCAGGAGACTGTTGGCACCTATCACAGACTGGAGAAACCGTGCTATAAAATTTAGACAGACGAACCTTGGTATAATAAACGCGGTGCACAAGCTTGCATTGAATAAGACAGTGCCTAGCACATATAGAAGACTTATGTACCCGTATTAAGATACGTGACCAAAGCTCGTCAGGGATAGCCTCTCCTATATCCTCCTCCCAGAGGCCTTAATTGAGCCTAAAGATTCAGCGCGGATCGAAGCTATGCAGGTATAAAGAATTGAAATAGATCCTTTCAGCCTAGGAATGGGCAAAAGCAAGGAGTCAAGGTCAGAGTCCTCAGGCAGCCTAGGAAAAGTGGGAAAATTACTATGAACAAAGCTACGCACCTGTAAGAATCTGAAAAAATCTCGAGATGGAAGAGTAAATTTGGCAGTGAGTTGTTGAAAGGTAGCAAAGACACCATCAATAAATAAATCCCTAAAGGTCTGAATGCCAAGGTTTGACCAAATCACAAAAGTTTTATCTGTGAGAGAGGGAGAAAAGACATGATTGTTTGCGATAGGAGCATATGGAGAAAGGAGTTGTAGACCAAAATAACGCCGAAATTGAGTCCAAATCTTAAGAGAGGTTTTAACTACGCTATTCTTTGTGTAAGCAGCAGTCGAAGATTTAATTGGTGAATACAATAGAGCTGCGAGAGACACAGGTTTTGCTGAATTCGTCTCCATTACAAGCCAGTCAGGAGAGGATGGGCCACACCGAAGCCAGGCTGTCAAAACCCTAATATTGGAAGCCCAATAGTAGTACCTGAAGTTCGGTAAGGCCATCCCCCCAAGTGTCTTAGGTCTCTGTAAATATTGTCTAGACAATCTAGGGACCTTCCCCTCCCAGAGAAAATCTGAAACAAGAGAATCTAGCCGACCAAAAAAGGAACTGGTTAAAAAAATTGGGACACATTGAAAAAGATACAAAAATCGGGGGAGAACATTCATTTTGACACATTTGATTCGAGCTACCAGAGACAGTTTAAGTAAGGACCAGCGCTCAAAATCTTCTTTAACTTTCAACAGCAGGGGAGAAAAGTTAGCATTAAATAAGTCCTCATACCTATGCGTAACTTGAACTCCAAGATATGTGATACCGTCATTGGCTACTTTGAAAGGAAAGCCATGCAGCGGAAGAGCCCTAGCCGCTGAGTTAATAGAAAACAATTCACTTTTACCCAGATTCAGCTTATACCCAGATAACTGGCCAAAGTCTGAAAGCAGGTGCAAAGCAACAGGAATAGAGTTGTGCAGATCTGAAACGTATAAAAGTAAGTCATCAGCGTAAAGTGAGACCTTAACTTCCAAACTATAACGACGTATGCCCACAATAGTTGGACTCGAGCGAAGCATGATGGCAAGTGGCTCAATAGCCAGGGCAAATAAAAGGGGACTCAATGGGCATCTCTGTCTTGTAGAGCGATGAAGTAGGAAGTATTCCGACCGATTGTTATTAGTCCTAACCGAGACCTGTGGGTTAGAATAGAGTAATTTAATCCAAGTCAAAAAAGCTTCACCAAAACCAAACTTTTTCATAATATAAAAGAGGTAAGACCACTCAACTCGGTCAAAAGCCTTTTCAGCATCGAGAGAGATCAAGGCTTCGGGATTGTTATGGGATGAGCTATAGTAAATAACATTAAAAAGCCTCCTAATATTAGAAAAAGAATGTCTATTTTGAACAAACCCGGTCTGATCTGAGTGAACTACTGTAGGCAGAACAAACTCGAGACGCATAGCTAAGACTTTTGATAACAGTTTAACGTCGGCATTTAAAAGGCTTATCGGATGATAGGATGAACAATGAAGAGGGTCTTTGGCTTTTTTCAAAAGAAGGGAGATGGTGGCCTGATTAAGAGTCTCGGGCAGGAACCCAACAACAAAAGCATCATTATACATTTCTAATAAGAGTGGCGCAAGTTTATCCCAAAACGCTTTATAAAACTCAGAGGGGTACCCATCAGGGCCTGGGCATTTTCCTCCCTGAAGAGATCGCATAGCCGCATTAAGTTCTGACAAAGTAATAGGTCTACCCAGGTTAACCGCTGTTTCCTGATCAACAGTAGGCTCTTCCAATTTGGCGAAAAAATGATCCAAGTCAGCATCTGTGGATGTGGATTCAGATGAATACAATAACCTACAAAATTTCTCAAAAGCCAGGTTAATCTGACAGGGATCTATTGTCACACCTGTGTCAGTTTGAATCTTAATAATCTGACGCGATGCAGACACCTGGCGGATTTGGTGTGCCAAAAATTTGCTGGCCTTATCACCGTGTTCGAAAAACTGTGCCCCGGACCGCAGCATAAGCGGTGGGTCATGAGTATATCAAATTCGGATTGCAGTGAAAGACGCTCTTTATACACATTTGGGGAAGCACAGGCCGCGTACATATTATCAAGTTGCGCAATTTGTCGTCTTAGGGTATTCAATTTCTCATTTCTTAATTTATTCTCGAAATGAATAAAATAAATTATTTCTCCCCTAATAAAGGCCTTCAATGATTCCCAAAGAAGGGAGGGAGAGATACCCGGTGTTCTATTTGTTGTCAGGAAAAAAATCTATCTGTTTCGAAATGTAGTCAATAAAGCTAGTGTTTGAGAGAAGACGTGTGTTTAATTGCCATAATGGACGTTGAGATGATAACATGCCTAATTTAACATCCATCAAAAGTGGGGCATGATCAGATAAAACGATGGCATCATATCTACACAAGGACAAGGATGGTAGCAGCCTATTATCAATAAGAAAAAGGTCAATGCGAGTGAATGTACGATGTACAGGCAAGAAGAAGGAGTACTCCCTTTTTAAAGGATTAAGAAAACGCCACGCATCATATACTGCAAACTCCTGCATAAATTAATTAATTGTTTTGGCCGATCGAGAGAGCACGGCCGGCTTGGATGAAGAACGATCAAGTGTCGGGTTGAGCCAACAATTGAAATCTCCTCCTAATATTAAATAATGTGTTGACATATCCAGAACTTCAGAAAAAAAGCGTCTATAGAAAGCTTCATCATCCCAGTTGGGATCATAGACATTAGCTAATGTAACACGTATATCCCTAATTGAACCTGTGACAATAACATATCTACCATTGTGATCAGAAATAATCTGATCACAAGTAAAAGGGACAGATTTGTGTAAAAGAATAGCTGCACCCCTGGCCTTACCAGAAAAAGATGAATGATAGGTCTGGCCAACCCAATTCTTCTTCAGTTTCTGATGTTCTTGTTTCCTAAGATGAGTCTCCTGTAGAAAGATGACTCTTGCTCCCAACTGGTTGAGGTGATGTAGTACTTTACTATGTTTGACAGGATTATTCAGCCCCTTGCAGTTGAAACTGGCAAATTGGAGGTCCTGTCCTAGTAATGGAGCCATAGCAAAGCATAAGACATATAAGTAACTGAAAGAATCTGGGAGCTTGGTTGATAAAACAAAGGCTTAAGCAGAAGAAAAGATAAGGAAGAGTTGGAGGTACACAACACAAAAAGAAAACCTAGTGAACAAACAAACCGAACATCTCGCAGAAGCATCCCCCCAAACGGGATGCGCAAAGCCCACTCCCCCCACAGAATACCCATTGTCCGACCTACAAAAGGTCCTTGGAGAGTACTTAGAGAAAAAGAAAAACCCTCCAAATAGAATGCGACAAAAAAGGAATCTAGGTGCACAATATTGTGTTTCAACACACACTCACACAAAAAAAAAAACATGATGCTAGTAGTAATATTTAACAATAAACAAATTGGTAAAGGATAAATAAAATATTTTCTTCTCTTCCTTCCCCTTAAATTATAATACAAAAAGATAAAAAAAAGAAAGAAAAAAAAGGGTGCAAACCAGTGTACAAAGACAATATTTAAAGTGCAAGAAAGCCAACCTCAATTATCAAATTTGCAGCATTAGTGCAGGTTACATTAATGGTCTTTGGGGACAAAAAATTAGCCGTAGCAAAATACTATAATAAAAGTGTCAATAAAGTCATAGCAATCCCCGTGCATAAACGCAAAAGTTTGTCTTGAAAAAGTATGGGGCAAACATTCAAACAGAGTCAGGGATCACCGCATTTTTCAGCTTTTTCTCAACAAAGTCCATGGCGAGCGACAGATCTTCAAACCTTTGGACTTGGCCATTTGGAAGATTAATCCGCAATATTGCCGGGTAGAAAAGGCCAAATTTGACACCTGGACAGGAGTGCAGCTCCTTCTTAACTTTAGTAAAGGCAGTCTGTTTTTTGGCCACAGCAGCAGTGAAATCCAGGAAAACAGAAATCCTCCCCCCATTATAAATCAGAGGAGATGCTTCACTAGCCTTACGCATGATTTCGTTACGTTGTTGAAACATATTCACTCTGGCGACGAAGGGACGTGGGGGTTCCCCGTCCTTAGGTTTAGCACGGAGGGTCCGGTGAGCCCTGTCCAGCCCGGGTTTGTAGGATAAACCGAGTAAATCCTGAAGTAAAGTAGCCACAAAGTCCGTTGGGCGGCTTCCCTCAGATCCCTCAGGCACACCGACCACCCGTATATTATTCAGTCTCGACCGTCCTTCCAAGTCCTCGCATTTCTTTGATATGGATTCCACCATATCCTTTAGCGAAGCAACAGTTGCTCCAAGGGTTGTTAGCTTGTCATCGTGGTCAGTAGCCTAGCGCTCAAGGTCTGCAATAGCTTGTTCGTGTGAAGTAACTTTAGCTTCCAGCGGAGCAAGAGCAGTCGTAATCTCCCTTCTTACAGCCCCGGACACAATTTCGTCAAATTTACTCACAAGATCTGAGGGCACACCCCCCAGCATCTCCTGCCATACGCTTTAGCAGAGGCTCGTTAGCATCGAGTGCTGGAGCAGCCTCGGGCTCAGGCGACAGGCGTGGTTTGCTGCGGCCTGCCTTTGAGGTGTCGGATTTACCCCGGTTTGCCATGGTTTAATAAAATTACCAAAACAGGTTGAGCATAAATGTCGTGTCGATAACGTACTGAACTAAAGTTGTAAAAGAAACTTCAATAAAACGTGCTAAAAAAGGTTTAAATAGTCACATTCCTGCGGAGCTCCGGCAGACACGTCCTACATGCTTGACGCTCCCCGACTCCCCCTCTGGATCTTTTAAATGTGGCTCTTAAGAGAGTAGCCCTAGGAGATCAAATTTAGATTTATTCCTTCATTCCAACGAAATGCGTGTCTGTTTGTTTTAAACAGATCCCAGAACTTAAAAAGTAGCTAGGGAAGCTCCCATCAGGATTTTTGCCACCAATCCCCATACCGAGGACTGTAAGCGCAGTTGATTCCTATCACTGATGATCGCAAGGACTGGCTGTAAATTTTTTAATTAGGTAGGAATGATATAACTGCTACACCAATGTCAAGTAAAAAAGAAACAGTCAAAGTCAAACGCTGGTTGCATTCAAATTATTTTGCCTTTTTTAACCACTATGCTCAGGGAGGAGAGTGTAGGCAATTGTGCATTTTTTTGCAGTCTTTTTTTTTTTTGCAGTGCGCTTCGATATCTCGTCATAGTTCATCAAATGCTTATTTTCAAATGTCACACTGTGTTTGTTGCATTGATGCATTTTGACTTGCTTCACGTCTGAGGAATGTTGCCATTGCAAGACACAAACTTTACATTGCTCTCAAAGCATAAAAGTTCCACATGACAGTGCCTAGGATTTGCTACTGCGCTGTGCAGTGTGAAGCAAAGGGGGAGATACGCTGCAGGCAGAGCCTCTACAGGCTGAAAATTAAGAGTTACAGATGATTGGTTTTTGTGATCGGTAACAAAAGATCATCATCGATCACTTATGGTACTTTTTCATGAAAAGTTGCGGATCGATCAGCACACCACTAAGAGTAACATTTGCAGGAATGTGACACAAATGTAACGGTAATGTTGTGCTATTTCAATTTAATACTATTCATAAAAAAACCTTTAAAAGTTCATTAATATCAAGTCTACTGACTTTCAAAATTGTCTTTCCACAAGGTGTTTTAAAATGTTTTCATTTTCATCCATATATGATCAGAGATATTCATACATCTGTATTGTGGTTATTGTTATACTGCCAGAACACACCGAATCTGATTTAGCGTCCAATCCGACAGAAAATCCTGTTGAACGAGGTTGTGGCGTTTAGCACCCATTGAAAGTCAATAGAGATGATTACACCAGACACGATTTTACGCAAGGGGGCTATGTAGCTCTGACTGAGATAGATCCAAGGTCTATTTTCCAACTACGCAGCAATTCAGTGGCAATTTCATGGGTTTGTCGGGAAGAGTGACACAGTTACAAACTAAAACGCATCCGCTTTGTGGGAAATACAAAATAAAATCTGTTAATCACACAGAGGAACACTCATTTGGAGTTAAACATCACATATATAGTAGCTAAATGGGACAGTCTCGTGCAAAAACAGTGAATGAAACGTTAAAAAAGAATACTTTACCCATGATCGGAATTCAAGGTGACAGGAAATTGATAAAATAGTGATCCTCTTTGAGCCTCACAAAAAACTAAATAAGGCCATTCTCCACTATTTATGAAAGAAATAAATAAATAAAAACTTTGATCAACTTAACAGATCACACTCTGGAATTACCTCTCTGCCTCAGCCAGCATATAAACCATCCCTCTGCATGTATTGCTGTGTTTTTCTTTTTCTTTAGATGACCAGATGTGTGTGATCTCTTGTTGTCGAGACAAAGCCTAAATGAAAATGATGAATTGTTGGACAAACAAAATCAGTTACATTTCTGCCTATTATCTATCAGTAATCTGTCATGATAAAGAATTGAGCTTGGTGCACAGAAGAGAAAATATTCCCTTCATTCTTATGGATATACTTGAAATACGATCCATTTAAAGAAAATCGAATGGATTGCAGTAGTGTTGCGCCGATGCCGTTTTTTGGCCCTGATACCGATACCTGGCTGAGCAGTATTGGCCAATACCATCTGTTTGAAATTGATGTGTGTGTGTGTATATATGAATAACTGCATACTACTTGGATGTAAAATAATTGCCATCATGACGTTGTCAAGGTGCTGCCTACCTTTGTGAATTAGGAAAAAGACTAATACAAAGTGAATCCAGTAGAACTTTTTATTGCCTACCTGGCTTTTGGCTCTCAAAATGGTATTGTTGCCCCATTTGTTGGTACTCGCTGATACCAATACCAACATTTCAGTGCAGTATCAATGCCCCGCCCGCTACTAGTATCGGTATCAGTGCAACACAGTTTGTAGTTAATTTTCAGTTAATGTGGACATAATCAACAAGAAAACCTTAACAGCACCTTTAAGCTCTCTGCACTGATATTCCATGAAATGTAATTTAATAAAAAAATAATGAATCCATCCCATATAGAAATGAAATGTTGTAGCTCTTGATGGATGTAGGTCTGTCTTAAAGGTAAGATCTCTTTAAGTTTAGGCTAAAGTTGTGTCGGCTAAAATGGCTTTGCTCTATCATTAGTTTTGTGTGTTGTAGGAAATGTAATGTAATTAATAGCAGGTGTGGTGTTCAGCTAAATTTACCTACTTGTTTATGTTCTGTTAGTACTTTATATGGTGCTAGGGCTAAAAGCAATAAGAATATGGTGACCAGGTTTCCGCACACAGTCTTGATTTAGATAGGCTGTCCCTGACTGAAGTTGTCTCCAATTTAAGCATTATTTGATTGAGAAAATCTTGTGTATACTGTAGACCATTATTACAGTAGCCGGGGGTAACTTGTTGCATTACAGAAGCAGAGGAGCAACCTATTGCTTTCATGTTGATGGGCAGCTGCCGCATGATATGGTGTGTTGATCTATTTATATTTGTTAATCAAGGAAGCATTGGTTCAGTTTGATCAGTCTTCTTTATTTTATATTTTCAAAGCTAATTACAAGCAGTCTTGATAATTAATCAATGTGATTGTGAACACTGAGTTTTTGTTGTTTGTAGTTTGGATATATGAGAGTTATTCATGAAAAAATAAAGGAGTCAGTAAGAGGGGATTGAAGGAGGCAAGAACCAAGTGGATAGAATGATGGGGGTGAGATAATCACCTCGTTAATGTGGATTTCTTCAGCTGTATCAGCTTGTAATTTCAAATATTATTTTTTTAAGTGTAGTTTATTTGGCTGATGAAATTTGACATTTCATCAGCTGAGAAAATAAGATGAATAATTAAAAACAACTATACAGTCAAATTGTGTTTAAACATGAGATGCAAAATAAATATATTCACATGTAAAGATTTTTTTAAAAACTAATCCATATACTGTCTTAATTTATATTTTTTTTATACGAGTTGTGTTTTACAGACAGAATACAGGAATCAAGCTAAAACTTAACATTTTCATCCAAAAGACTAAAATGTGAAAAGCTTCCGAAAATTGCACTGCCTTTGAGTGTTGCAAGACTGCATTCTTATTTGTCAGAAAAGTCAAATCGAAATTCTAAATCTTTGAATCAGAAAGCATTTTACATGCTTATTTGCGCAGAATTAGATATCTATTGATCTTAAAGGTCTGTATCATGCAAAAGCAGCTTTTCTGAGCTGTTACTGTTTTAATGGTGTTTATAAAAATCACATCAAAATAGGTATTTTGTTTAATTTATACATGAATTCTGCTCTCTGAGCATTAGCCCCTCTCTGTCCTTTAAAAATTGAGTGGGCAGCACTGTCCTACGTGGAACAGTGATACCCTGCAGCCACCTTGACTGCACCATCTCTGTCCAGTAAACATGACTTCTTTCTCAGATCAGCAAGCTGCAAAGCGATCATTTCTGCTAAAAGTTTAGATAAATGTCTCTTTTAGCAGCTAGTCTTTGCAATGATGGTGACAATTCTTTTATTAACCATAGATAACATTTTTTTGCTGCAAAAGGGATGGATCAATACCAGATTTTTCTGATATTTTAGTACTGATACATAGCACTGATTTGCATTCTATATAAAGCTAGTCATAATAATAGCATTGATCATTTCCTCTTATTTGCTAAACAGTCCAGAGTTGTTAAATATTTGATTGCTATTAAAGTGCAGGTAAATGTTGTTTTGCAATCTACTGCAACTGTCTAAGATGTCTTTGTCATTGATTTGGAAAGTTGTATTTTAAGCACCAGTCACTTTGACAGTGTTTATTGAACTGGGTGTCCTGTTCCTGATTATAGCTTTTTAGTGCTCTTTTACAGTGCATGCATTACTTCACACCACACCTGCCGCAGTAAAGAGATTGATTGTAAAAAACCCAAAAAACTAGGAATTGTCTAAGAACAGACTCTGAAATATTTGAGTTCCGAATAGTAAACTTGGTCATTTCAAGCATAAGATTGAGAAAAGCTGCACAGATTATCGTGGAAATTTGAAAAATGTTTTTCTTGAAGGTTGTAGTTAAAATGTTTTGGTCTTTATCCTGCCACCAAACAGCTGCTGATCACACATCCCAAAGGTAGGCTGCATCCTTAGATGTTAACTGTCATTAATGTACCTTCCTTTTACTGAAGGGATCAGAATTGAATTGCAGCTCTTATCCATTAAACCCAAACATTTATACATTGCAGGAAATGAGGAAAAACGAGTCAGCCTTTTGTTTCATAATAAAGTTTATTCTATATTACAAATAGTATTTTGTTCTTGACTGCAAAATAGGAATGCATTATATTTACATACACAGGTATACAATTAATTATAACAAAGTTAGAGAAGCTCGCCTCATAATCCCCCGGGTTTCGTTTTTATCTCTCCATAAGATACTCTTTATCTTTCAGATATGATCTAGTAAAAGTATTTTCTACCATGTTGGTATAACACCTGCGATAACACTGAGCTAGGAGGACATTTTCAATTCCTATAAAAGGTTTGAAGGTGGAAACTTTATCTATGCTCTTGTCAATGAGTTGGCTACCTTTGGAGAATAAATGTTGAGCCAGGGAAAAAGAAAAGATGCAAAGTAGCACTGAGAAGGCAGTTTTCAAATAACATTCGAGAACTCTGTTTGTGCTTTTTCATTATCTGAGAATAGAAAAAGGTTGTTTTTAGCTTGACCATCCAGCCAGAAACTCGTGATTTTATGCCATTTCCCCTCTAATCAGTGAATGCATCATATCTAAGGAGAAGTAGGTTCCAGTAACAGTCTTTGAAGAAAGGAGTCTCATACTTAGCTGTGTTTTGAAAGTTAAATATGTCCTATCGACTGAGAGTATTTAGAAAGATAATACTTTCTATAGAGACATGTTTGCTGTTGATTCAGGAAGGCAGACAATGAGGTGTTACAGGGGATTTAGTGACTATTTTACTTTTGCATACAGTGAAAGGAGCTGTTAACCATTAGATGTTAAGTTTTGAAGCTGCCTTGAAAATATTTTGTTGTGTTTCCCAAGAATCTAGTGGAATTAAAGTAAACTTCTTCCAGGATGGCTGAAATTACTCTTATGTTTTGGAACAGGGGTGTCTAAAGTCAGTCCTCAAGGGCCGGTGTCCAGTTTGTGTTAAAGCTTTCTTGTTCACCTGGTCCTGATATCCTAGTGTGAATTTTGGTTTAGCAATTAAATTCCTGTTCCATTTTTCCTGGTAACATTAGTCCAAGAAGAGCATACATTTACTTAATGCTCAACCACGCTTGATTGATTTTGTGAGATTTCCCATCTGACATGAAATTTGTTTAGCTGCACACCACACATTGTAGGACCAGAGGTTTTGAAAGTCATCTAACAATTTTACAGTATTGCCTTCTGAACCAGGCATTAGATTTTTTTGTAATAAGAGGTTTTCACAAAACTGCAGTCATCTGATTTGGTTGTGTCAGAGAAGCTTCTAAAACAGACATGCCCAAAGTCAGTCCTCGAAGGCCACTGTTCTGCAGGTTTTAGAGGCTTCCCTGCTCCAGCCTAGCTAATTTTCATTAATAGCTGATTAACAGGCTTGTGCTAAAACCTGCAGAACAGCGGGCCTCGAGGACCGACTTTGGACATGCCTGTTCTAAAACATGCAGGACACAGTGAGACCTCTGTCGTAGTAGAGTGTGGCGGACATTCAAATTGCATCTCTAGAGCAAAAATTAGGGTCTAATGTTTGTAGGGACTCCACTTAACCTTTTTAAAAGTATTAATGGTAATCCAACTCATTACTTAAAAGTTAGGGTCTAGTGTCATGCACCTTTTAGATGTGTCTGCTTCCACACCTGAATTACCTTCTCAGCAAGCAGTAAGTTCTTCAAACGACCTGATATATAATGCTGAACATAAAAAGTGTAATATTTAACTCTGCTTCTGATAAATGATTAACCTTGGAAGGCTAGGAAGAAAAACTTTGAATTGATATCAGCAGGTTCAGGTTAGAAAAAAAACCTAAGATAAATGAAAGAACTTGGTGCAACCCTAGCGCAAAGTAATTTGATCTTAATTTGAACCAGATCGGTTGGTTTTCGTTAGTATAATTCTTTTCTGTCCCAGCTCAACAGGCAAAGATATAATCAGCTGCAAGAATACTCTTAAAAACCCCACAGGCTTATGTTTTCTTAGCCAAATATTGAAGCACACATGAGGCACTGATGGCCTGTAATGAAGGACATGGTCGACCTAAATCTCCCTAGTAGTTGCAGAAGTGTATACATATCTTTGAGCAAGGCATTTCCATTTCATACCATCCAAATAGGTCAACATGCAAAGGTAAATATCTGTAATATTTAGCAACTACCGCTTCACAAAAACTGTGGGTAGGAGATTCCGCAGGAGGCCAAACTAGATAAAGGTTCCACCTTAAACAGCAGTTTTTCTTACATAAACAGTCCACTTTTCCCCACCTCGGTTCTTCCAAGCAAAAGAAAGATTAAAGAACACATCCACATCATCATTGCAAGGCTTAGTTTTCTTGTTTTTCACTTTTTTTAAATAAGTTTCTTAAATGGTTTACGTTTTACATGCGCTTAAAAAGCCGATAAAGGACCCAAGGTGGACCTAGGGCGGTCTTCACACATTCACATCACCACATGGGGCACGTTGTCAAGGCAAAAGAAAGGGCAGAGGTCTTTTTTTGTTTCTTTCCTTTGAGGCTTGGAGAAGGCCACCCCCTGCCACCACTGAGGACAACTACACTAAGACAGAAAGAGTGCCTCAAGATATTGGAGTTTTGCCATATGCAGCTAGCTACCATCTCCAATGCTTGTGCAAAACAGATAAGCTGTTAATCAAGGAGCCAGACAAAAAGGGCAGCTGGTGTGCCGAGAGCAGGAGGATCGGATCAGGTCGCCCTTGGAGCCTCTCACCTCGACACACTGAGGTCAGAAAAATCACACAGGCTTCTTAAAGTTCCAGTCACAATGTTTTTTTTTTGTCAGTTCCTCAGTGGCACTTTATAAATACATTTTGACCATTTTTGAAAATTTCAAGCTCCTTTGGTTTTTGGCTGACCAGCAAAGTCCATCTCATTTCATTTCTCCTCATGAAAGTCTAAAACAATAACATCCTGGAAAAGAGGTGCTACTCAGACAACAAAGCCCCTTTAGGTAGCAGTCATTCTGATTTACTGGTAAAGATGTTTTTTACCCCATGCATCTCAGTCAGCTTTTCCCTTTAGCTCCTTTAGGATTGGTGGGTTGTATCTGGCAGCTGCTTTTTTCATTTGTGTATATTTGTGTGTGCTTTGATAGACCGTTGGAAGAGAATGCTCCTGGTATTTGTCTTCCAGAGTAGGTTGTGTGCTTTTTAAAGAGGATCCAACTTGGGTGGGGCTCTAGTATTTGATCTAATAGCCAAATGGAAGCAGAAATCATGAGCTTTTTTTTTCCTATCTTTTAAGGTATGCTAGGCAGGTAAAAATGTGTAACGAGCTAAAGGCTGAGGATGCTCTGCTTTGTTCCAGGGAGGAAAAGTTCAGAGGAGCAATATTCCTTCCCCACACCCCATCAGTCTTGTCCTTAGATACAACCCGAGCTACATTTCAAGAACACAAAAAAAACATTCTAGGTTTGCCTGGATTCAACCCAGATTTTACGGATATGTATGCTTTGCTTGAAGGTACAGTGTAAACTTGGCGAACCATTCGGCTTGCAGTCTTCGGTCTCGATGTTTCCACTTGATGCCATATATTGAATCTAGATCTACATGAAACAGAACTCCAGATGATTTTATCTTAACTATTCTATTTTTAAAAGTTCAACATATGGACACCTCAGGTTATAGTTTTCAAAGATTTACTATCAGTGTAAATTCTTGAAGGCAACATAACATTTGTTTCCTCTTTTCATCCAGCAGGGGGAAGGTGCCCATGAAGCTGAGGGACGCCCCACACTGCACTGCAGGAGACGCTGACCTCAGCTGCATACTACCCTTCACAAATATTCAGGTGAACTAGTCTATCCAGCTGTGTTGATGAGGGAAGCAGAAAAAAGGTTGAGGAAGAAGTAGTCTCTGAAAAGCTGAGGGTGGAAAACATGGGGACAGGTCTTCGCTCAGGCACAGCTCGGTTTCTGACGGGGTCTCTTCCCAGTGCACCCTGGGAAGTGCGGTCCTCAGCTCTCAAGACTCATGAAGGCCACCACCTGCTCCAGCTTGAAAGCCAGCCTCTGTTTCCTTGCTGCATCATCCTGCTCCAGTGCACACACAATCTGCAGGACAGGGATGCAAACATAGAACATTATTACTACAGGTACTATAATGTTTTGTTTTCCTTCTTTTCTAGGCTTAGAGAAATGCTGGTGAAGATTTTCAGTCATCCAAGTCATAGTGGTTTGAAGACGTTTCGCTTCACATACAGTAAGCCTTTTCAATTCAAAATGTCAGAAATAGTGTTGAGTTTGAGGCTTTATAGAGTGGATCGAAAATATGCAAATTGAACCAGAGGAATGGGCAGTTGTTTTTAGCCTGCAATACCCGATACCTGTCTCTGAAAGGTTTGTTTTTAGAGGGAATTGTTTGCCTGGCTGAACAGGGAGGTGCTCGCGATGATAGCGGGAAGGAAGCAAATGTATCACTGTCCTTTGTCCATAAGGTGTATATCTACAGCCAAGTCTTGTCCCGAGGAGGTTGCTCTTCTGTTTTGGGCCATGCGTTTGTGGAGAGGTTGTTTTTCCACTATAAAGATCAGAACATTCCTCACTCTGCTCATATTTGGTCTGGGGGTTTTGTCTTTATGATGCACTAGCCTCTGTCTAAGGGTCTTGTTTGTTTTTAAATGTACTCAGATTTTGTATTTTGGATTCCGTTGCTGATTTGACAAACACCCAGTTTGGGTATCCACATGTTTGAAGAGCATCTTTGATGTGTTTCTGTTTTAGTGGGGACATGCTCGGCCCGGTGTTGTAAGGTTCTGATGACTGGAAGTTTGTGTTGGTCAAAAAGAAGATACTGGTCTATGTGAGTGGATATACTCTTCAATGTTGAGGTTTCTATCTCCTCCCATGCTCACCAAACAGTTCAGAAAAGGTAACTTGTTGCCGTTGGCATCCTCTCTGGTGAACTTAATGCTGTGATCCACATATCTAAACCAATGGCTTGCTGGTGTTCCTCTGAAAGTGTCCAAAGCTCTCTTTTCCATTTCTTCCATGTAAAGGTTGGCTACAATTGGTGACATGGGAGATCCCATGGCACAACCATGTGCATCCACCATATGTGCAGTTTTTGCCCAATTATAAAACGTACTTTTTCCTGTTTGGTGCGATCGCAATTGTGGATCTTGACCTGGCTGGATCGGAGCAAAAAATAGCTTGGCTCTGTATTTTGACAGTGAGGGACAGAGAAGACGTACGTGGACAGTGATGTGCAACAGTTCTCATTGTTTAACATGACTGCACAAGCGCTCCACACGACGTACGTGAGCAGAGTGCTGATGAAGGGTGTGGAATCTGGGGATTACATGAAAAAGATGCTAATATCTGTCTTTTGTAACTGCCTTCTTGCTCAGAGGGTTCCAATTTTTGGGGCATCCATAGATCAGGGTGCTTCAACTCACCTGGGTCAAATTAGCAAGACTCTGGAACTGGAGCCCATGGCTGACTATGAATTGTATTTAGTTTATTTTCATGCAATTAATATAAGAGTTGTCTGTTAAAAAAATACAGCATTTTGTGAAAGCAACACTGTTACTTTTGATCGATAGGCGAACTAGCATGGGCACTTGTAAAGACAAGAACTCATTTACCCCTTTAGATTAAATCCTTACATCTCAAGTGCTGTATGCTGACCAAGTCAATATATTGTACTGTATTCATTAGAGACTAATAAAATACTAGATTTTTTTTTAAACCCAAGACTGTTTAATTTGTCTGAAAAAAACTGCAATTAAAAATGAGATACTAGTTTTTAACACTGCCACTGAATTCCCTAGAAGTGTAAGAAACAGTATTACATACCTCCTCAGTGTACTTTCCAATGTAGGAGTAAATCTCACTGAGAGAACTCATGGTGTTGAACTCATTCATGTGCATCCGGGACTGTTCTGCTAAGTAGGCATTCATATCCTGGTCACTGATTGCTGGCATCTTACTAATATCTGAGTAATACCTGTTGAAAAAAATAGATTATTACAGCCTACTTTTACAAGGTTATTAAGAAAAGCATGTCTGTGCTGCCTCATCAGATTTCAGCTTGGAGCACCAAAACAGTAGACATGCACACATGGTTCCATTAAGTTAAAGGCAATCAGTCAGTGTCAGCAACAGCTGTGTTTCCCATATCAGCTATGTTAATTAAAATGACTTATTAACATATTAAATTCCTGTAGCCACAGCCGCTTGAGGACAAGCCTGCTGGATGGCTACATAATTTTGGGAATGTGAGGGCATCTGCCTGACGAGCTTCCAGAACCAACTGAGCAAAGAAAAAAGCAGGTGGGTGTTGGATGTAGAGGTCAAGCTCACATCAACACCTGCTCAGTTTTGGAAAGCCAGTAATGGTGAGCTACTAGCAAGGGACTGTTGGTGCAAAAACCAGGTGGGTTTGTTTTAGCCTCAAAGTAAACTCTTTGTACACAGATGGCTGTGGTAGATTCATGATTCCTTTATCATTTAGTAAGTGCAGCTTTTAAAACTGTACAGAAATTAAACACACACTTTTAGGTTGTATTGCCAGCTATCTACAAAAACTGCTATCATTTGGAAAAACTGAATCAAAGTAGAAAGATTTCAGAATATATCTTATGCTACTGCAAATTAAATAATAAACCTGAACAATTAAACCAATGCAAAATCTTAGTATTTCAAAGTCAAAATCTTATCTATTGATTTACATCACAGGGCCTTGCAAAGTATGTTCACCCCCTTGCACATTTAACATTTTCTTCCAACCACAAACATTAGTTTATGTTGATGGGATGTTATAAAATTATATTTACCCTTAAAAACTCTTTAAGTTTACCAAATGCTATGTCTGAGGTATAGCAGACTTGGTGAAATGCTTCCTTCAGATGTGAAAAATGGTGTCCTTGTCAGTTAAACCAAAATTTAACTTTAAGTCCTAAATTTGAACCTCGCTGAGGAGGAAGGAAACTCTGATCCCTTGACCTTGTAAACACCATCCCCATTTTAAGGTGATGGCAGCGTCATGCTGAGTGGATTCTAACCTTCAACATTAAGAAGCTTTGGTGGTAAACTAAAGAACAAAATCCTGGGGCTGAGGCTATAGCCAGAACCACAGCTGTCCAGCCAAGTCAAAGTTCAAAAACAGATGTGTGTTTTCAGCAAAAGGTAAATTTATAAATGCAGAAACATGCATCAAGTTATTCTTATCAATAAACCACTACATTTTGTTGGCATATAACATATAATCCCAACGGAATTCCATACATTTGCAAGGCACTGGATATTTTTTTGATTTGTCACCCAAAAGTTTTGAATAGCATCTAGTTTGACTGAGCCATAAAACTTATACCTATTGTTTCATTATGCTTACGGGCTTATAGATAGGTGTACATACTGGATGCAACCTAATTTCACAGAACTGCAAAGATTATTTGCTGTTCCAAATTAAAATGTTTTCATATTAATCTGTTGGATGATGCTAGATTTAAGATGAAAACACTGCTTAGGGCTATAAAACATTCATAAATTGTGTAAAGGAATTTACAGAGCCCTGTCTTTTTTTTCAGGATTATAAAGAATTTCAGCTTTAACTTTAAAAGTGCAAGATTCTGCCCTCTAATATTTTACCTCTGCATTGTCCCAACAACTGACTTTCTTTGTGCTGCAGCTCTCATGCCCCAGGCACTCACATCCATTCTCACCAAGTTGTAATTTGGATGAGGTTTCACAGCTCATATATCAGTGCTACAGTCACATAGCTAATGTAAGTTCTCTCCCCATCCATTCACTGAATGCTCACCTCTCTACCCAGCTCTTGTAGCTGGGAATGTCCTTGGCGTAAAGCAGCTTGTTAGATGGTGAGTCTTTCCCAAGGCGGTGTTCTGAGGTGGAGCAGGAGTCCATGAAGGTCTGGGCTACCACAGACAAACACGCATCCGTGATGCTGCTCTTGTGGATGTCAAACACAAACTGGGGGTTCTTGATCACATTCACCCAGAAGCGCAGAGGTAGGCTGAAAAAAAGTTCAGCAAGGTAGTTTAGCAAACTACTGTAACAGAACATCATTTGCACTTGACATGTTATTTTACAGACGATTGTCTCAAACAGGATTAATATTGGATTCTGTCCTTAAACCTACTTTGAATGTTACATGACAAAGAAATTTAAAGGGCACAGATTCCATTTTTCAAGGTATAAGATTTATACATCATTAAAGTATCAAACACTGTCCTCAGAATAATGTTATGATACTGCATTACAGTTAAAGCCTCACTGATTATGTGTGAGACTAGCACAATCAGTGCATGGTTCAGACATGTAAAGCCAGCCGCCATGGTCTGTTAGCTGCATGTCTGTGCACATCAGAGTAACAAGGCTAAAACTTAGCAGAAATTAAAATGCCTATCTTGATACAAACAGCATGTTGTTGTGTTAAAATGCAGCATGACTCAAGCAGTCATTGTCCACAGTGGGAAATTACAGGCAAACTGAGCACTAGAAAATCCCTCTGGATCCCAGTATGTTTTAAAATTTTTCTTTTGCTTCTTTCTCATGCTGTCGACAATAAATCAGTATTTTGCTTTATGTACTCAAGTACAAAGTGGAAACTTTCCTTTTAGTGTGTTTGAATTGGTGAGCAATTTGTTAAACATTGCTTGAATACAGCCTTGCTGTTTTTCTGCTCATTTGTTTTCTTTCGCTAAATGTTCAATGTAAGTTGTACAATTTCACACAACTGCCACAAGCTCCATGTGAGTGATCTAAAAGTCATCTGCTAATTCAAACACAAATTCAGGGGGCAAAGCAAACAACAATTGTATTAATTTGGATTGTTCTAAGATTAAGTCTATAAATGCCATTTTTAAAATTGCTACAGTCAGCTAGTCAATAGGCATGAACACATTATTTGCCACAGGGGATGAAGATTCAATCATGTTGAAAAGCCAGTACACAGGTGCTGTTGTTGCTCCTGTATGTGCCTAATTCAATAAAGCCTTTATCTTTAAAACCAGGTGGTGGGTGACTCTCATTTTATCAACAACAGTGTCCAGCAGTCTTCACTTGAGGCTGCACTGTGACACAATTCATATTGGCTTATTTGTGCAAGTGGGTCCTATTTTTGTGCCTGTCCAAAAGAATAAAAAAATACAAGTCTTTTTATTTGCTGAGGTTGTTTCTGCCAGACTAAATAGATAGAGGGCCGGCTTTATCTGTGGGCTGCTGTGAAAGGAGCTCAGGTAGTATTAACAAAGAGCCGTGTGGATCACTGTAGCTTTACGATTCTCTAGGATATAAGCTTTTGGGTGATATGGGGAAAGAAATCAATCAGGGTAGACGGTGCATTCTAGCCAATACAAGAGTTTCAGAGGCACAACAACAAGGGATAAGAGTAAAATAGACCAAACAAGTAAAATGCAGTTATTTAAAATACTAGTAAAACTCTGGCAGGAAGCAGTAATTTTAGCACAAAAGCAATTCAGATTTACAATCGAACAAAAGAGGATTTGAGGTTGGGAAAGAAACTACGCATTATGACAGCAAAATTAATCTAAGCAAAGAATAGTGGGATTAGGAACAGGGATCAAAGAGATATTAACTACACTGCTGTTCTGCTGCGATTGTTGGCAATCTGCTCTTTCAATAGGGCAGTGGTAGCAACAAAGAGGAAGTCCCCCCACACCAGTTTTGTCATTTTATTTATAAAACTACTGCAGTCATTCTTGTGCATTGCTGAGGAAGAACAGGCAAAGCATGTAAATTTGACATTTGGCTCATGCTGTGTAGTTTTAGCAATATAAATGCAGTTTGAGATCAGAAGTTCTGGTCAGGGATTAAGGGGGAACTATCATTTGCCAAGATCAAGGGCATCACTTATCCAGTAGGAATTATGCTGGGTGATGCATGAAACAATAAAAAGACCCTTACCACTGATTCATGACCACGCAGGCCAGCTAATGGGGATCTTTACACAAAGTTGCTTTAATTGGGGTTGTATGTAGTTTTACACCTTTCATGACCGTGTATAAAATATCCAAATGAAAAATTTAAAAGAACACAGAAAAACAATGACCCCCCATACCATAAAACAATTATTTCAATCCTTTTTTTTCTAATCAACAACCACAACAAAAATCAGCCAAACGGATGATCTTTTCATGAGGTCACCAATTTCCATAAAATGTTTTCTCAACCGATGCAAATTTGGAGCCATTAAAGATAATGTTCCATTGTTTACTTTCCAAGTTCACATATCGCCAGTGAGAAATCACAGATAAGGCCATCGTAATGTTTTTTTGTTTTTTAGGGGGGGTTATAGAAAATATCAAAATAAAGCTTCAGATAACACAATCATCTGAACCTTAAAGGGAATAAAACATGGGAGATTATAGATTTCTTAAAAATGGGAGAAGAAATGGAGTGGTAGAGGAGTATAAATACCTCTGTGTTCACCTGGACAACAGACAACTATGAAGCAGTCTATAAAAAGGGACATCCTTCAGACAGCTCTTAAACAAGCTGAGGTCCTTCAGTTTTTGCAGCAAGATGCTGCATATCTTCTTTAAGTTGTTGTAGAGAGTTCAAGCTGTTCTTTCTGACTTAAGGGGGGGGAACCCTTCTACAGTATAACCTCTTAGAATCATTTCATAAAGAAGAATTGATTATGGACAACAGTGAGCAACCCCACCAAAAGACTGTCGGAAAATAACAATGTCTTCAAATTTTTTCCAGATCCACTGCAAGACGACTGCTATATGAGAACCTCCCTGCCCACAGCGTTTAATGTATACCACACCAGCTTCTTGAAAACAAACCCTGAGAGTGACAATAACTTTTATTATCCTTTTTGGATCAAAGTATTTTTCAATGCGAATTTGAAAGGGGAAAATACAGTCATGAAGGAAAACATTATCTACCGTATTCTGTTTTCTGCTTAATCTATTTTTCAGGTAATATACCATAAGCACAAGAAAATTAAAGTGAAAAAGAGGGAGGGTCTACTAATCTTTCCATGCTATTTATATATAAGGGCAAATGTATTGCTTATCATTATAGTAGAAATGTTTTGTACCGGTAGCATAAATGTAGCCTCTTAATTTATAATTAAGTGATATAGTTAACAATGTTTCCTAGGAAATTATGAAAACGATTTGGGAGGACAGTGTCAATATGATGTTAAAAACCGAGGAATCATTTTAAATTATCAAGCAAGGTCCCTACTGTTTGTTTTGCTGCATGGCACTGCACCATGCATAAAGTGAATGATGTGATTAAAAAAAAGACTTTCTCCATTTTCTTCCTCTTTACTACAGTTAAAGCCAGACTTTGATACGAGAGGGGGATTTAAGTAGGTGAAATACAAAACACATTAAGAAATGGCATTAACCCATTTAACTGAAGACTATTATGTTTATATAAAAAATAAAGTTATTTTTATAAATACTGGGTCCGACCCAAGAAAGCGAACTATTTTAAATAAGTTCTACATTTTTTAGTTAGAACATTGATAAAATACAGCCAAAACTTTGCCATAAACTTGTTGATTGTAACAAAAAATATTTAGTTGCTCTTTAACTTGCAAAGGGACAATAATCTCATCCATAAATTACAACACAATCACATTTAAGGTATTCAGACACATGTGTTGTAAGATAAATCCACAGTGAACAGTTAAAATGCATCATTAATTATTTTCATATACATACTGAGGATATCTAATCACAGGCGCTATAAAACCTGTTTACTTTACACAATGATCTTAATTTCCTTGAATTGCATCAATAACAAATATAATTACCATCAACACGCAAACGGCTAGACATGTGACACTGGAAGTATTACAATGTAGTCTGAAAGGAGACAACCTTCACAAACACAATCCAATGGGCTATTCTGAAGCAAGGACTTCTATAAGGCAATATGCAAATTTTTAAGAGAATGACACATTAATTATGACTAGAACATACACTAATCTGTATTTCATTTCTAACAGGGCTGTTTATAGTTTGAGTAGCGAGCTGCTGCAGTGGCACTGAGGACAGATGATCCACATCTATGTGACAGTTCTGCACAGTAATTAAATTTCCTTCTATCTCCTCTACACGAAAAACACAATGTTGTAATCGACAGGCAGGCAAAAAACAGAAGAGAGAAGATGTGAGCAGACGCCGACACAGTGCCATTAATCCAAAGGATACCATCTGGAGAGGCTTCTAGAGCCAGTGATTCAAATATGTAGAGACCTATTGCAAAAATAAATTTATAGCAGAACTCAATGCAATGCAGAATAAAAACACTCAATATTTGTTATTACTAAATATATATGGGTTTCAGGGGATGTGAAATAAGGCAAACTGGACTGGAATTAAGTTCTGACAGCTTGCAGAACAAACTGAACATAAAGATTTAGATTCTTAGTAGAGACTATTTAAAACATAATGCCATAGTAATACCATTTAGGGCTGCAACAACGAATCGATAAAATCGATAAAAATCGACTTTTAAAAGCGTTGGCAACGAATTTCATCATCGATTAGTTGTGTCGCGCGATTAATGCGTCATCCGCCGCCGCCGTCATCACATCCACTTGACTGAAGCGGGGGAAGAAGAAAAAGTACGGCAGAGCGAGCAAGCGCTGCAGATGCAGTGTTGCCAACTCAGCGACTTCAGACCCCTCCAGCGACCATTTTTCAAAAAAGCGACTAGCGACAAATCTGGCGGCTTCTGGAGACTCTTACGTGAAACCATGTATCAGTCCTACTGTGCCGCAGGAGTCCCTCTCAGCGCTTCAGTCAGACCAGCGGGATGTTTACCCTCAGCGTCCAGACTGCAAATGAAGCGCGCATGCGCCGGGATTGACGGCGCAAGTTGATCACAATAATTAAAATAGCCTGCGCTTTGTAAAGTGAAAAAAGTCGTAACATGCAACTTTTGTAAAAACAAATTAACATGGCACGGAACCACCATGTTTGTTTCGTTTTAAAGTGGGGAAACGTAACGTTAGTTTCTCAGGTAGCTCATCTGATGCTTTCCTTACCTTGTTAGTAGGTTACAGACAGTGATAAGGTTGGCTACTTATTTTACTTTAAATTTCATTTGAATTAGCTTAAGCAGCGTTTATATTTACTTTATAAATAAATTAACTTGCAAATTATGAGGGCAAGGCTTTTAAAGTTTTTGAACCCCTTAGGGGCTTTAGAAAAAAAAAAAAAGTCTCTTTTTGCACTTTAAGAATCAAAGTACCCTATATTTTGTGGATGTACAGCTACATTTCTCATGTAAGTTTGCGTAGTTTTAACACAAACATTTATTTTTCATATTGCACCAGTACAGTTAATGAGCAACCTGTACTTGTGTGCTTGTTTGTTCTGTCTAAACTGTTTATTTTAGAATAAAGAGGTTAATATAAAAAATACTTTTTGTCCGATTCATCGATTAATCGAGAAAAAATAATCGGCCGATTCATCGATTATTAAAATAATCGTTAGTTGCAGCCCTAATACCATTAGTAACCTTATGAAAACGACATAGGAGGAAAATGGTAGGTGGAATAATTTAAGGCCAGAGCTATACTGTGATACTAAAGGGGGACCCTGAATGGGAGTTAGGGGTTGCACTGGAAGCTTTCGCTGCAGCTGAGGTTAATGGTGTGTATGATGACAATGAGAATAGAGGGTTTAATGGAATGGGGGCTCAGCTTGGAGGAGATGCTTGCACCATTATTTTCTACTGCAGGACAAAATGAGAGCTTTTGTCACAGCTAATATTCCAGTCCTCTGAATGATTTAAACTTATGAATATTCAGACAGATGCACACCCAAGTAGCTAAATAAACTGGCTCAGTCTCTGCAGCTTTGTCAGAGTTTCCAATGATAGATTGCTGTTCATTTATAGCATTTATGGTAGTTAGACCCCATTAAGTAGCTAATGCAACAAAACTTACTGTCAGAAAAGCCTTAATTGGCTAATATTGCTGACACTAGAAATATAAAATATAATAAAAAGCAAGTTTTTCCTCTTTGGCCTCCTATGATCTATTCCTCTCTCAATTTGTCCTACATAGCCTTGCATTGTGTAATACATGCTGGGATCTTGACAGGGGCCACGGGGCTAACGAGTTATCAGTGTATTTAGCTCCCATTGCATCTACATCCTCTAAATCACCTTTTTATTTCTCTCCAGTTCCCATTCATGTCCACAACTGGTTATTTAACTTCAACCAGGCTTCATAAAGTGGGTTCACAGAGATCAACGTGTCCTAAATTAATAAGCAGATATTAATTTAGAGGTGTATTCCTGGAAGTGCACGTTTGTCACTATGGAGATTTCCACAGTGACAAGCAATATTTTGGCCCAGTAACCCATGATGATAATGGGGAGTCTTGGCAGCCAATTGGATTAGCCTCTTGTGGATGGCTTTAACGAAGATTACACACCCCTGTGGCTAATGGGTATTAAGAAGAGAAGAAGCACATGGAGGAAGTTGGCAGGAACAGGGAACTCCTATGGTAAGTGTGCCAAAACATACTAGAGGCTTTTGAAAGAAGCTACATTACAACAGAAATTAGCAAATATGACAGTCAAAGTAACCACCTCCTGTTATGTCAACAACTGTATTCACAAGTAAATGCTGATTCTAACTTACCAGTTGCTCTTCCATGTGTGTCGCACATGTGGGTCATGGATGCTGTGTTTGTCTGCCTGCTCGTCCAGGAAGTCGAACATGTATTTTATGGCCAGCGGCAGGGCACTGCCTCTGTGGGCGGTGCTGAAGATGGTTTCAAACAGGTCGTCAACGAACTTCTGTAATGTACCCTGCAGGTCAAAGAGAGTGGAGGTAAACATTCATTATCTGCTCAGAGACGTGTACATTTCTTATTAAAGGTGTTTGTACCTACTGAACTTTTTTCCACATTGAAACCCAAAAAAGATGTAGTTTGTTTTATAATTGTGATACTTTTTTTACTGTGATAACCCTAATTGAAATCAGTTTAACCAAATGCCATCCTGACTAGTAAACTGAAATATATTGGTAGATTAGTTTTTGTTAAAAAAAATTGGTTTCTAAATTATTTTATTTTGCATTTATTTTAGTACTTTTTCACCTTCCAGGGAACATATTGATGTTATTTTTTATTCTAATTGAAAATAATGCAATAATTGAGCAATAAATGTTCAACTTAAGGAAATTAAATGTTTTACATCTTATAATCAGTTGCACTTTCCAAAGGGGGGTACTCAGAGAAATGTAAAATTTGATTTCTTGGCATTATTTCATCTATTGCTGTATTCAGCTTTTAACTTTTCTAACACTTCATCCGCAACCATTTAGGTGTATTCCTTTGTCTTGATGGTGTTCATAGGTGAACTCCATTCAGGTGAACTTAGATAACCTCTAAAAAGTAATTCATTGGCTGGGATTTGATGAATATCTATCAAATAGTATACATTCATAACATGTATTTCACATATGTTTATTTCAATTTCCCCATCGAGGAACAATAAAGGGATTATCTATTCTAAAAATGAACAACTTTTAGTGTTTTATCAAAGTCCTGAATAATGAAAGTTTGTAACTAAGAACTTCAAGGAGTATAAATACTTTTTGGACAGATTATTTAGACCAATCCCATCAGAGCAAATGATAGAAATGGATGCTTTCTAATACATTTTGTGACAAACAACAACTTTTGAAGGAAAGAAGGCAATAAACAGATTATTTTTTGCTATCCGGGTGTGTGAGTTGTACAGCGCATTTTCATTTAGTCCCTTCATTCTGATGTTAGCGTGGCTGACTCATATCCCGCAGACCCGACCCCTAAATCTGCTTGCAGCTTTGATCGTAGAAATTGTTATTTCACAGCTGACTTTTAATATCTGGGAACAGGAGGTGCATCTCCTAAGCCTCTTTGTGCTGCCGGATTAGCTCCCACACAGCACCATTGACCCTAATTTGATTTAATGTTGGCGACTTTAAGTAGGAGGAGGAGATAAGAGGAGAGAGACAGAGTGAAAGAATCTAATCCTCTTGTAAAGAACAGGTTGATGGGAGAAAGTGAAAGCGAGGGATGGTAATGAAAACGACAGGTTTCCTATCAGAAAATGAGACCATCGAGTTTAGCAGATGGAGTGTGTACAGGCAAAAGCAAATAAAAATCCAATTTGGGTGGAGCAGATGACCAAATCAGAGTTGAGAAATGTAAAAGAGTAGGAGGGGGGATCCTGTTTGTCCAACAATTGCTTCTATAACTCTAATGCAACGAGAATTCTCAACGGCGTACATTTTTTCTATGAAGATGGGATCGTGTATATCTTTATTAGGTCAGGAAATGTATGACTGGCAGTCTGCATTTGCTGGCCAGGGAATACATAATGAGTGTGGGTGTTTGTCTGAAAGAGTTCCTTAGCTGTACTACGACTGAAACACTGCAGATTCTTAACAAAAAACTGTTTTGAAGGCCATAATAAAATTAGAGGCAAACATCCAATATAATATTTATTTCCAAAAGTCATTGAAAAGACTATTAACCAATGCACTTCTATTTGATTAGAAAAACAAAACCTACAGCAACCAGTCAAGTCAGGTTTTTACTCACAGAACTACATTAAGACTAAACTGTCAAAGTCTTAATCACATAGATTTTAATTATTGCACTGTTGGACACTATCATAATATCTTGATAGTACAATAACACAGAGATAATCATAAACCTGAGCAAACAAACAGCGCAGGAGTGATTTCAAGCCACTTTTATGTTTTTGCATTGACATAACCTTCCCATCTTAGATTATGGAATACTATCTATCCATCCATCCATCCATCCATCCATCCATATATATATATATATACACTATATTGCCAAAAGTATTTGCTCACCCATCCAAATTATTGGAATCAGGTGTTCCAATCACTTCCATGGCCACAGGTGTATAAATTCAAGCACCTAGGCATGCAGACTGTTTTTACAAACATTTGTGAAAGAATGGGTCGCTCTCAGGAGCTCAGTGAATTCCAGCGTGGAACTGTGATAGGATGCCACCTGTGCAACAAATCCAGTCGTGAAATTTCCTCGCTCCTAAATATTCCACAGTCAACTGTCAGCTGTATTATAAGAAAATGGAAGTGTTTGGGAACGACAGCAACTCAGCCACGAAGTGGTAGGCCACGTAAACTGACGGAGCGGGGTCAGCGGATGCTGAAGCGCATAGTGCGAAGAGGTCGCCAACTTTCTGCAGAGTCAATCACTACAGACCTCCAAACTTCATGTGGCCTTCAGATTAGCTCAAGAACAGTGCGCAGAGAGCTTCATGGAATGGGTTTCCATGGTCGAGCAGCTGCATCCAAGCCATACATAACCAAGTGCAATGCAAAGCGTCGGATGCGGTGGTGTAAAGCACGCCGCCACTGGACTCTAGAGCAGTGGAGACGCGTTCTCTGGAGTGACGAATCGCGCTTCTCCATCTGGCAATCTGATGGACGGGTCTGGGTTTGGCGGTTGCCAGGAGAACGGTACTTGTCTGACTGCATTGTGCCAAGTGTAAAGTTTGGTGGAGGGGGGATTATGGTGTGGGGTTGTTTTTCAGGAGCTGGGCTTGGCCCCTTAGTTCCAGTGAAAGGAACTCTGAATGCTTCAGCATACCAAGACATTTTGGACAATTCCATGCTCCCAACTTTGTGGGAACAGTTTGGAGCTGGCCCCTTCCTCTTCCAACATGACTGTGCACCAGTGCACAAAGCAAGGTCCATAAAGACATGGATGACAGAGTCTGGTGTGGATGAACTTGACTGGCCTGCACAGAGTCCTGACCTCAACCCGATAGAACACCTTTGGGATGAATTAGAGCGGAGACTGAGAGCCAGGCCTTCTCGTCCAACATCAGTGTGCGACCTCACAAATGCGCTTCTGGAAGAATGGTCAAAAATTCCCATAAACACACTCCTAAACCTTGTGGACAGCCTTCCCAGAAGAGTTGAAGCTGTTCTAGCTGCAAAGGGTGGACCGACGTCATATTGAACCCTATGGATTAGGAACGGGATGTCACTTAAGCTCATATGTGAGTCAAGGCAGGTGAGCAAATACTTTTGGCAATATAGTGTATATATATATATATATATATATATATATATATATATATATATATATATATATATATATATATATATATATATATATCTCCATATATATATATATATATATAGCTCTTAGGTGACTTCATTCACCAAATCAGTGCATTTAAAAAAAAAGTCAAGTCAAATGGTCTGGAATCAGAACCATGATTACCATGACTTGAACCTTACAAAAAAAAAAAAACACATTCCTAAATTATATGACCTGGGGTTTTTTTTTCAATGATTTTTTAAAGCCAGAATAAAAAGTTCCCTGTTGAAACGAACACAGAAAAATGGGACATGTTTTACTAGTTGTAATGGAGTCAATGTATATGTGCCTCTGAAAAAAAATAAAAAGATGCATTAGGCAGTGGCTCATTCAAATCCTGAGCAAAATTTCAAACCATGGTATTCACATAACCAGAACCAAACATGGGGTGGTAGAAAACATTTTTTATGCTTTTCAGCTATGGAAGAAAAAAAACTCAACACATATAATGTCATGAAACTATTGGTTCCCTTAAAGGCCTCAATATTAGAACCTTATTTCACCAACATATAGTTTCTGAAAGGACATGGCCAGGAGACAGCAGGGGGGTGAAGGCTGGCTGAGGTCAGATAAGGCAAATAAATTAACTGAATGCTAAATTAATCTATTGCTAACCTGATGATCAAAATATCACCATTCCAACTCCAAAATGCTGCGGATGTATGTATGAGACAGACCTGCCTTATATACCACAGCGGCAGATGTCACTTTTTCTTGATTAATTTAAAATATCTTCTGAGGTAACACAGGCATTAAGAATTTAAAGGCATTACACATGTAAAACACGCAAAATGCATCAGGTTTAGACACAAAACCAGATTTTAACAATGTGCAGTAAATTGTCAAAATATTTTAGTAGAACATAGAGACAGCACCTAATATATGTATACAGTTTACCAGTGACAATAAGTCTGATTTTGGGGTTAGTTGTTCTTTAAAGGACTAAAAAATAACCCAGCTTATTTTACACTTCCCATAAATTTAATTAATATCATATTTTATAGTGCAAATTTTAACATTTGTTTTGGTATGTTTGTAAGGTTTATTTTGTGCCTTTGATTTATCTCATATTTGTGTAAAAAATGGTTTTGTAAAAATGTTATTGCCTTCTCTAAGCTATTCTAGACCATTATAAATAAATTCATGAATGATGAAATATAGGACAGAACAAAGGACGAAATTATAAAAGAAAGGTCATGAAAAAGGACAGCATATCAAATGAATACAGGAAACACTAAATAAAAAAGGAAGAAAAACAGAAGTAGCAGACATTAGGAAGGATAAGAAATATAGCGAGAAAGAAAATAAAAAGGAAGCAGATAGATGGAAAAAAAGTGGTACAACTATTGCACAAAAAATATTCTTCATTCCTAACTTTCTTTTTTACATAACTGCAAAATACTTAAATAGAACTGCAGACTTTTCCAGGCTGCATAGGAACCCTGGTGCGGTCACAGAAGTGCTCATCCTGTGACATTTTACGTCATCTTCTCTCCCAAGGGTTACACTGGTATCAACATTGTCATCATCGCAGGGTTCTCTTGTTCCCTGGTGGAGCTGGTTGCTGCCAACAAACCCACCCCCTCCACCCTGTTATTAGACAGCACTCCAAACACAGTGCATCATATGGATGTTTAGATGTCGCCCAATAAGGAAAGCAAACAATCAGAACACTGTAGGAAAGGAGAGCCACTCACTCATGTAAAAGTGAGGTGAGAAAATGCAGCCTCTTCCTTTGCCATTCTGTACAAACACCTGCTGTACCCCCACTCAAAGCCTCACTGGTGGAGCTAATATCAGAGGCATGAGCCGCGTTGCCAGGGAGAGGTGTTTACTGGCAAGGCAAGGGGTAAGCGCAGTCAATTACACCGCCTGTCTGCCTAATCATTTCTCACCAAGAAAGATAGCCAGTCAACATAAACTGGTTATTTCACAAAAACAATCCATCTTAAAAGAGGATGCCCTGTCAACAGCCGAAAGCTCCCTTCCTCTACACCTTGGAGCAGGATAACAGCATAGAAGCAAAGTGGCTCACTGTGGCTGTGAACTGACATGGGTGGATGTGTGAAGGTGTGTGGAGGGCAGACAGCTGCTGCAGCTCCCCGTCTTCCTCTTAGTCTCCAATCACCACTTTGTTTATCAGTTTCTCATATGCTGCTTAATACGTCTTGTGTCACAGCCACTGTTAGACATCTCCTAGTCTGTTAATTGATTACCTGATTCTGCCAACACATCTGCACAATGGGTGACTCCTCCTTTTTTTCTTTTACCTTGACATTTTCTCGTCAAAATAAAGACAGTCTTTATAGTGCTGTTTATTTGCTGGATCGGCCTGATTTTATCGAGTGAAATAAGTTTAACCTGTCCTTATGGAGCCTCAGATAGGGTGAGAGCTTTAAAATCTGAACTCCTTGTTCCTGTGTTTGAAACTCTTGAAATAAAAAAGGAAGTAACTACTCAGATCCCCTGTTGTGATGACTGAGTCTCTTTTACAAAATCTTTCTACCTGCTATAAAAATAATCTGAGACATATTTGTAAGCACAGTAAGAGCATTTTGTACATTATGGCAGGTTTTAGTTTGCATTTTATTCCAAGCTTTTTGCTAAACTCAAATCCTATCACTATGCTGTGTTTTCCTTATGAATTGTCCAGGGCTGAAACAATCAATCGTGATTAACTGACTACTGAAACTAAAGTCAACTACTTTAGTAATCAATTAATTGTTAAGTGGAGAAAAGAGACTCTAAAACATCCCTTTAGCTGACAGAGAAACCCACTTAGAGCAGTAATTATTCTAAGATTGTAAAAAAGTATATAAACATTTTGCATTTAAGGTGAAAGATAAAAATCACCAGATTTAAATCAGTAAAAAGTCTTTGTTAAAAAATATTTTGCAATCCGTTTAAATAATCGATTAATCAAAACAACAGATTAATTGATTTGCAAAATAATCATTAGTTGCAGCCCTAGAATTGTCAATACAAGTTGGTATTTTATGTCATCCTGCTAATAATCCTAATCCAATTCTTAATTTCCAAACGTGGACAAATATAAATATTAAGGTCATGTGGGAGCATGTAAGCCTCAACCTACACTTTTAATAGAATTAAAACTTTTAGTTTCTAACGTTTTGTAATATCGATCTTAACTAACTTGACTAAATATCTTATGAGCTTTAAGAGTTTTGTGTTTCTGATACAGGTCCTGCTAACAAAATGTTTTCCTTCTGTTTAAAGATCATGTAGAGATTGTAAACCTGCTCAGTAATGGTTTACTTACATAGGGCGTAAAAAAAAAAATAAATAAAAACAATGTGATTTAAAATGTTTGGTTTATCAGTGCCAAGCCTTTGAGTTACTATATTTTCTTCATGGCTTTCCTGTGCTGCTTGTACATCTATAGAACTGGGCTGGAATTCTTCCTTTTTAACCAGCTTTGGATGGAGAGCGAAAAAAACAACGTGAAATGTTCCTGATTGAAGCAATTTCAGCCTGAACATTTCCCGAGCCGAGCCACCCTCTTTCTTTTACTACCTCATTACATCTGGCACCATCTTTCTAATAATGTTAGTGTAGATGAAAAAGAAAAAAAATATGAAGGGTGAAGCGCTTTAAGAGCAGATTGGGAATTTACATTCCGCTCTAGGATCAAAGTCACACTTCCCTCTAAACCAAATTAGCTATTTTCTTTCCCCGTCTTAGAGGCTATTGTCCCAAGGCACATTCAAAGTGCCTCATTTTTATCACCAGCTCTGTTTGGCCACATCTTTTTTTTTTGTGTAACATTCACAAGCTTTTTGATATGCTGCTGCATCACTGGAACAGTAATAAAAGAAGCAAATAAACAGAAATATCTATTTTCCCTTTTTCACCTGGGGGTATAGAGAATACATTTGAATAATAGTTTCCACTGAGATGAATCATCCCAAGTAATCATGAATATTTAAATGAAAAAAGAATGTTCTGAGTCGTCGTAACACAGCAGGAAGGTTAGAGTGACCGATTAACCTTTAACCTGCTTAACTGTTCCAAGAATTTAAAATCCTGCCATAATATGCTCAAACACCAATTTAGCATAAAATAAAAGACTGTAAATCAGCTTTACTTACCTTGGTAGCTAGAAGTCGTGTCAGGTAGATCTCAGAGACCATCTTGCTGCCACGATCGCCTTCTTTCTGGTCTCCATGCTCATGGTTCTTTACCAGATGCCAGACCTTCACCCCACTCTCCAGGTCAGGCGTGATCATAGGAGTGCGGGACCGCATGCTGTCTGGGCTTCCAGTGTACTTAATCATGTTCTCTGGAAAGAAAAATATTAACTTTGTTAGTGGGAATCAGAAGGTCAACTTTTTTTTTTCCATTTCTTTATATGTTCAATGGCGTAAATATCGGTATGGGGCCCCCGACCTCTTGGGGGCCCCTTCACTGAAACATGTTAGGTCCCCTTCGCAATTGTGGTCTAGGACGTCTCTTTGCAGATGTAATGGTGCTAAAAATTCCTCTTAAACCCACCTGATACTAGATCAACTGACCGAACCTTATTTATACCCCAACACATGGCAAATTTCAACATTATGGTGAGCCATTTAAACACGAAACCAATAGTAAAGCAGACAATGGTACTTTTAATTACTATGTTAATAACTGTATATAGTTCATTAGACGGTTGGTATAAAATACGCTCATAGAATATATTTCAAACTGCAAAAAAGATCTTAAAAGAACGATGTATTTGAATATTTTATTTTTTACACTATTACAATGTGTTAGCACCGATATATACCAAAAAGAGGTATTTAAGCGGATTCCAGAAAAGAACAAGCAAAGAAGAGCTGCTGGAAGAACAGAAAAAACTTCCCAAAATAGGTGGATGTTGCTCTAAAGATTGCGACCAGGAGATAAAAGGGAAGAGCGTGGGTGAGGAGGGGGACTGTGAAACTGAAGGTAGCCCGTTAAGACTAATTTTACTGCAGAATGATGTGTATGTATGGGGCACGTTTCAGGTCGGTTGTCTACGGCGGGGGGTGGGGGGTGGGGGTTAATGGGGTGTTGTACTTCGTATGGGGCCCACCCGAATAATGTTGCTTACGGACCTACTGTTGTGTTGTTACACCACTGTATATGTGTCTAGTGTAAGTATTCATTTTCCTTAAGTATGCATTCTCCCCCTCTTCATGTTCCTACCAAAAACTGCAATCATTTTCAAAGGAATATTATGTGATCGATATAAGAAAAGTAAAAATACAAAGGAGGACATACTTTCTGAATGACACGGAACTTTCTCAATAATCTGAAGTATCTGACAAGGAGGATGTACAACTGTTCTGACGAAGGATTAGCTGCAGCTGCACGACCTTTGGGTTACGTCTCAAAAAGCTGAATGTCAGATAAGTTAAATAGATATATTCAGGGAAGCTGTATTTTCAGGCTTTACCACCTTACGATACAGGTTTTCATATTAAGATCTGAACCTTAACGTTGTTGGTCAGAAATATGAATATGCCTTTATTTAAGTCTTTCCATTTCTAAACAACATAGACGCACACTGCACACACACACACACACACACATACATATATATATAATCTTTTTAAATAGCTGGATTCATGCAAAGGATTTATATATTCTGTTTAGGTGAGTTCTGATGGTCATTGGTATAATGTTATTTTTTTGTATCGATTTAATGGGAGCTGACAACATACATTCCACAATTTTTACATTTTTATTTGTAATAAATTGTGAATATCTTGTTTTCTCTTTTTTCTACAGCAAAGACAGCAAAATCATAATAGATGAAAAAAAAACAAACAAAGAAGCAACTGTAACCTAAATGTCATTACAGAACAAGGTCTTGGCTCAAGGCTTTCACTTTCCATGACTCTTAGATTGCCTTTGAAACTCTCAGAAAGTCTGCATGCTTAATTTTTCATAGCATCTCCTTGAGTTGACAAGACATTATATCGCTGTCTGACAGAAAATCGAACAGGTGTCAAACGAGATGAAATATGTATGGCCCACCAAGCGGTTGGCGTGGCGATGACATTTCCAAACACAGGCTCAATGAATGTTTACACAGTGTGAAAAAAAAAATTGATCAGTGAGTCCAGTTTGTGGAGAGAAGTGTTAAAAAAGGGTGATTTTCACGATGACAGAAATCAATCTGTCCAGAGGGGAAATCAGGGGCAGAGAGTTAGATGGATACAGGGGGAGTTTATTTATTGGGTATTTAAAGCTAATTATTGACACGTAAATATTTATGTATCTTAAGGGGAACTTTAGTGAGCATCAGCTAATTTCAGCTTTATTATGAAAATAACCAACTTTATTTCACATTGTTATCTTCAGTGTATTTTAGTTCATTAGTGGGAAAAAAAGTTAGGCTTAAATGGCTGTGTAGTTGCTTAGCAATGTTGCGCAAAACCAGACCGGTCCATTAGTAAAGAACAGAAAAGGGCAGCTATTTACTTTTTGTTGAGCTTTGTTTTTCAGTTTCTAACAGAGAAGAATTTTTTTCTTTATTCACCCCCTCATCATGTCATACTTTTTGTATAAATAAACTTCAAGTAAAAGGTCCCTCTTCAGGTACATCAAATTCTGCCTTGTCTCCATCTTTGTTATTTGCCAATTGTACTCAGGGGAGTTCAAAGTCTCATTTGAAGTACCACGCCATTCATGTATTACATTTAATATTTCAAGTCAGTCTCATTAAAATAGAGGAAAATATTACCAGCTTCCTCAATCTCTTATGTGTTGCATCTCTCATGTAGGTGGTGTCATTAGGTGGCTGGAAGGTGAGGTTAGATGATATGGAAATTAGGCTATGCTAATTTTGTGGCATTGCATTGCAAGTGTCTGAAGTGTTTGTGACCAGTAAAGCTAGCCCTTTGATCAGCATCTAACTTGATAGTTTGACAGGCTCAAGAAGAAATGAAGCAGACGGGCAGGCGGAGGACACATGGAAGGATGAGAGGACACTCTGCTGTGTCTCAAGAGGCCTGAATAGCTAAATGAAAGGTCTATTTGGTCTCTTTATATTTCAGAAACCCTTTCAACTTTTCTAAATTGTACCTCAGCTTTCTTTTCCTGACAAACATACTTCTGCTGTAAAATGTGCATATGTGATGCCTTACCAAGTACAGCATTCCTGCCTTATAAACTCATTTTGCCAAGATACAAACACAAATCTGAATGTTTTTAGTTTTGACTCAATGTGATAAACCAAAGCAAACTGATGTTTAATCGGGTGGGGCTTTGCATATACAAAAAAAAAAAGACAATCAAAAGTGAACAAAAATAGTGTAGATTTTGTTTGGACTTTGACACAGCCACCAATATATTTCAAACCATCAGATCATGGCTCCTTCTTTAGTGGCAATCTTGACGTTGGAAGTTTAATCTCTGCCCACTGGTTGTCTTCACTGATTAATATTTACATATATCTGCATAGACTGAGCTCCCTATCCTGTGTAAAGGAATCCATGTCTACAACAACTTTTTATAATTAAGATGTTTAGTTTTGGTCTAATCTAAGCAGAGCACCTTTCTCCATTTGTCTCCCATGTCCCCTATCTCATGAGAAATTGTTTTTCATTTTCTAAAGACATTTGAAACCTCCATAGAACAGCTGTATATACACTGAGAGCAAACCACTACTGTCGAAGGATGTTGACTCCCTTTACTAATCAGTTAACTTCTTAATCCAGAGGATTGCATGGGATTTTATTCAGGGGTATCCAACTAAATGTGACCAGATATATATGCACGACACATCATTAAAGGTATAGGGGAGGATATTATTTTTCTGGGTGGATCATCAAAATAAGTGGTCCTCCAAATTGTCAATCATTCTGGCGATATGTTTACGTAAGGCCATCCTACGTGCTCGTCCCCATTTTCACTTACCGGTGGTGAGTCTGACATAGTGGAAAAATTGCAAATCTTCTTTTAGAAAGTAAGCTTGCATGAGCGATTTAAACAGCAACTTTTAAACAGAGTGTGCACGAGGAGAAATGGGATTGTGCACGCTCTTACACGCATTTAATAGGCGTTTCTTCTCAGGAGTGATTACAGGGTTGTGCATACTGTATGCATTTTTTTTCTTAAGTGGAGAGGGACGGTCTTTTTGAAAATCCTCCACTATACCTTTAAATCATGTTTGACTTGTTTTCCTGTTTGACGGACATGCACATACTTTGTGGTACAAATACTGTGAAATATTTCCATGCAACATATTGGAAGTTGAAAGATGTTCTGGAATGAATTCTCACCATATTTACTTGCAGATGTTCTGGACACTGTGGAGTTATTTACTGAGTTGTAAGCCGTAACCTGCTTGGGAACAAGGGCCATCACAGCATTATCAGGTACCTGAAAAACAACACGTAAACATCATGAGAAGACATTTCAAACACCAAACTGTTTGTTTTGAGATTTTCATTTTGGAATGCTTCTACCCCAAGCAGTGAGAAGTATACATCACTGTGTTGGTGTAATTTTCTATATTTCCTTTCATCTTTTCTGGTTTCATGTGAGTAAACACAGAATGTGTTATTACCCTTATGCGCACTGCTCAGCCCACACATCCCTAGGATGAATGACAGGGGGGAGTCAGGGTTTAACAGAGCATTGCAGAGGCCTGTGTGAAAGGGGACGTCCCATAGTCTCCATTCAATAATACATTTTCTCCAAGGTTGTGTGCTTGTGTCAATGTGCAGAAACAAGTGGAGTAAATGAATGAATAAGTCAATCATCTCCCTCTCCAACAATCAGTGGAACTGGATTCAGATAATACTACCGAGATGGAGACTTTTCCAGCCACACACACACACGCAAATGACTCTTGTTTTGCACAATCGGGCAATGCTTTGGGGTTAATTGAAGTGGTTTTTATTAGCGGATAGGTGGATTGGACAAGCAGGAAAAAGACTGCATACATATGTGCATATGCAAACTAAGGCTTTATTGAGATTGTGTCATTATTTCAACCGATCTCTCAATCTACTCCTCATGCATAATATGTTTATATCAATGTAAGCAGGAGGCCCACAGGGCAGATCTTGATTTCCCATTGTGGGGAACCCAACAACCCTCCAAGACTCTCAAGTAGTTTCCCCTATCGCTGTTCTTATATGTGAAATCGATATACAATGAGAAGTGGGAAATAATGAAATGTGAAAGGGAGGAGTGGCATTTGAGAAAATAACATTTGGGGAATAAAGACAGAAAACAGATCTCTGTTTCCCGAAAGAAATACGACAGTAATGTGTTGTAATGGGCAGATTTATTCTGCTTGTGGTTACATATGGTTTTACAAATCAAAAGTTTCTCTTAGTTTGGCAGCTAAAGGCATTATGGGGGAAGAAGGTTTGCTTTGAAAATTTTATTAAATCAGACTGATAAGAATAGCATAGCAATAGTGATTCTGATCAGTGTCTATCAGGTTTACATCTTATATACCATCCATTTCCTCAAAGCTTTGATGTTTCCACCCTCTAAAGACGCACTATTTAAGTGACTTCTTTTGAACAACGAATGTTTCCCTTTTTCTTTCCTTTGCACACTTGTAATTTCTGAGTGGCTTTGAGTGTTTTTACATTTTTTTATGTCAGTGAAGGAGAAGTTGCCCTTTTTCTCAGCCTGAAAAAAAATGAATTAACTTCGGTCTTCATTATCTTATCTCCCATTCAAATCAGCTCTCTTATCCATTTCCACCCACATATCGTACTCCCATCCTATTGACACTTGCTGCTGCTGACATTTAATTTAGGCACCACGCAATTTGCACTTGCACTTTGGAGGAGACACTTCCTTAGCCGTATGAATTATTAACACCATGTTGGTAAGCAGGTTGTTTTTGCTACGTGAACACTTACTGTAAACAAAACATACCAAGTGAAATGTTTTAAAAGTGTTAAATATCTTAGAATTCATCTATATTGTTTTATTAATTCTTTAGTTGCTTTGCTCAATCTAGAAAAATATTGTGTATTAAAACAAATAACAGAGCTGCAAAACAAACTAATTAGATTTAACCAGTTAATTCCATTAATTACAAGTTTGAAATGTAAAAATATTAGTCATACGTTTATTTTGGTTGTGTTAAGTTTGACACAGACTCTTTCTAGTCTAAGCAATGATATTTAGCTTTTGAACCAAAATATTTCTGACACTTTTCATTCCTATGAATCAAGAACTAGCATTAACACTAGAGTTGAGTTCTTTATATTTGAATTTTGTATTGAATGTTGTGTTTTGTTTTGCTTAATTTTTGTACATGCAGAGTGTTCCTCTGATTAATATCAGTCCCCATTGATTTCCTTGTAATCTTTGCATCTCAACTGAAGCATGATCATCCTAGAAGAAATAATCTCGAGAAATACTCCAAATTAGCATCAAACTAGCACGGATCTAGTAATCAGTCTATAATGCATTTACTCTTCAAACATCAATATTTTTTGTTGAATGCTTTGTATACAGTCATCTTTGTATTATTAGTATTTACCTGATAGTGGGACAGCATGTTGAGTCTCTTCCAGTCCGCTTCAATCTTTGTGGTTATGTCTTCGTCTTGGAGGATCATGCGCTGTCCTCTACCCTGGCGCCATTCTGCAATGAACAAGCAATGAAAATATTAACCCATTTTACCAATACCTTCACATCACTGACAGTCACATGACTTTTGTTTTGTTGACTGGTAGGATTTGGTTTTAATCCCATCTCTCTGTCTGTCAGGAACCACCAAATGTTGCCATGTTTGAAATACTGTGCTTCCTTTGGGACTAGGAGGAGAGAATTTTTGGCAGTTGTATTTATGTCTGGTTTTTGCTTTTGGGAATAGCTAGCACTTTTCAACCACAACAACTAAACATTTTATCACACAGGGGATTTGGCAATCAATATTTGGAGGTGAAGTGCTAAAAGGGAATGATGTTGTATTACTTGGTAAAAAACTTTTGTTTTTACCAGTTTCTGTCATGTTTCTAATTCTAAGAAAACAATATATTTTTTAAAATTATTGTTATCCCTGGTTTCAAAATCAACTTTGGAGGGTTCATCTGAATATGACTCAGGGGGATTTTAAAGCTTCTTCTGCTTTAAATCTAATATACTGAAATAATGGTGATGTTTGGCTAAAGTTTTTACCAGAGGACAAACATAGAGACACGGTTGGACTGAGGCGCAGTCCACACAAAGCTTTGGATTTTAATTAAAGTCCAATTATAAAAAAATGGATTTGGGGAAATAAGCAGGATTTTCAAAGCCCTCCTAATTCAACTCCAGAGTTTAAAGTCACATTTATGACACCATAGGCCAGGACTAAATCTAGATTCATTTCCTGGTTCTCCTTTTGCACTTTTAGATTTGAAAGCAGAACCAGAAAGTAACTCATGAAGATTAATTCAAGAAATCTGATGAACCATCTCAGAGCACCAAATTTATATTCACACCCTTAGCATATTTCTACTTGATATTATTTTTATTTAACCAGGAAAGTAGTTTTCTTAAAAAAAAAAATAATAAAAAAATAATAAAAAATATATAAAAATAAAAATAATAAAAAATATATATATATATATATATATATATATATATATATATATATATATATATATTAACAGCTAAGATACTGCGCAGAACCCTCAAACTCCCAGGCCTCTGGTAGAGGACCCGAGCTTGAGGATGACACATACCACCCCACGAGGGGTGGTATGCATTTGATAAACAGGAGATTAAAAAGAAATGTAGAGGAATTCCATCAAAGTAAAACATTTGTTTTTTAATGTTTGTATATTCTAACTGGTTCATGTTGCGACACTCATTGTTGGGCCAATATCACATTTTACTCATTCCAGTCAAAAGTAAAACAAAACTAAAATTAAACAATTGATTTCAGCTGAACTCTGCCAGGACTGTAAATGTTTTGGGCTAACCAGTAGCCGCAAGTAACAGAATAATGCACAGATGGATTATTTTTGCACAAAATCTAGTTTCACAAAACAGTCAAAAAAAAGGATTTTAATTTGAAATCAAGTCTAATATATTTGCATAGAATTGATAACCCTCCGATTCTTAAATTGGAAAGAAGAAAAGAAAATAGCTTTGCAATATAAGTACAATTAAATGAGGAACATGAAAGTTCAAGTTATCTTATATACTCTCCATTTTGGAAATTAACCTCACTGTCTGTTTTTTTGCTGGTGAAATAGTGTGATGCTTACAAGACCCCTACTTTCTCATCTATTGCGATATTCTTTGTTCTCTAGTCTCTCAGAAGTACTGCTGGTTTCCAGCTCTCCCAAAGTAAAACCAAAAACAGCAGCTTTTAGCTCTAGTGGTGCATTAACTTGAGTAAAAGCAGACCAAGAAAACGTATATATATAGTTCCTATAGCTCCAATATTAACAGGGAGGGATTTACACAGCATCGGCTTTAACAACATTTATGATAAGACTTCCAAATCGGTACAGCATCAGCAAAAAACAGCTTTATTAAACATTATTTAAAGCTTTATTATTTAAAGCTTTATTAAACATTATTTAAAAGAGGAAAAGGAAGTCATGTTGAAAACAGGCAGTTGGCTTTTCTGTTCATCTTGAGATATAAAGAGTTTCTCAATATATCATTCCGTCTGCTCCTTGCAGAGGTCGGCCGCTGTCATCTGCTATTCTGATCACAAACAGAAATCCTAAGCAGCAATCACTGTGCTACATGATGAGGCCTGTCTTTGGAGGATCCACCAGAATAGTGTTTGCATCTGAAAAATCTGCAGGAAATAAAGATTCTCCTGTTGTTTTTGTCTGAGCAGTACATCTTTCTATAAAGATGCAAATGAGCTCAGGTCTCCAGTCAAGGCTCAGTAAACAAATGAAGAGGCACAGAGCAAAAGGAATGGCAGAAAAGATTTAATAATAACAATAAACATAGGGTAAAACCAGAGCAAACAAAGATCCCCCTTGTTGCCAAATCTGGAGTTTTCTAATCAATCTAATCAGAAGGGGTCTGTGTATGTTTGTGTGAGCTGAAAGTATGGGTGCAAACAAAGACGAGGACATGCCGCTTTGAAAAGATGCAATGAAGGAGGCTATGTTGCTCTACAAAGAGCTATAATATATTTGTAATTAGAAATTCAGCTTGACTTCAGTGTCTTAGATTGGGAAAACAATGTGATGTAGTGTAGAGTTGTGAAGAAGAATGGAAAATAAATATAAAACAAAAAGAAAAAAAAATCTTCCTCACCCACCGCGGGCGGTCTTCCCCCTTTTTTCCTCCGAGCTCGGGTCCTCTACCAGAGGCCTGAGAGCTTGAGGGTTCTGCACAGTATCTTTGCTGTTCCTAAAACTGAACTTTTCTTGACCGAGATGTCTGATGTATTTCCAGGGATCTGCTGTAACCACTCCTCAAGTTTTTGTTGTCACTGCCCCAAGTGCCCCAAGTACCACTGATGCCTTGACCTTCCAGGTTTTCTCCAGCTCTTCCCTGAGACCCTGGTATTTCTCTAGTTTCTTCCTAGTTCCTTTTTTCTGATGTTGTAGTCACTTGGTATTGCTATGTCAACCACAACGGCTTTCCTCTGCCTTTTGTCCACCACCACAATGTCCGGTTAGTTTGCCACTACCATTCGGTCCGTCTGTATCTGGAAGTCCCACAGGATCTTGGCTTGGTCATTATCTACCATCTTACGGGCAACACCTTAAATCAAAGCTCAGCAGCACTTAAGAGTTGACTTTGGACTCCTCTGATCTAAAATAATCAGTTATAGCTTTTTGATTATGGCAGTTGATCTCTGTTCTCTGCATACCCTCTGAGGCCTTCAAAGAACATATTTATTTACACAGACAATAACCGGAAACCAGAAAACCCGGAAAACCCACGGTCATCTGATTGTAAATAGGAGATGACGCGGTCTGCTTATGCACTCTTTGTTATCAGGGAATTGAGCCACAACTGAACCGTGCCGAGCCCTACTGTTAAACTAGTTGTAGATTTAGCACAGGTTGGTTGTGTCTGGCACGGTCCAGTTCAGTTGGTTTTCCATTTACATTCAACAGTTATCTCTGTTACCGTGCTCTGACAATTTTCAGCATGGATGTGTAAATTAGACATAGATGCCATCTATTTAATCTAGCTACTTAATTCTGCATGAACTGTCCTTTTTAGAGTTATTCATAACAAAAGGAAGAGGATACAAATAAAAATATTTAGAATATCGCCCAGCATGTATAATGTTTCTTCTGACAGGTCAGTACTCTGTGGCAGTTTCATTGCATAAAAGGTTATAGTGGTGTAAGTTGATAAAATGTGAAAAGTTTAAATACTTTTGAAAGACACTACATGTTGACACAAAGCAGCACAAACCATTTCCTATTTTGTACTTAGGATTAAGTTTCAATTATGTTCTAAGGAGGATTGTTGCTTGTAGCCTAGTAGAATTGAAGACAGCACCAAGGAGAACAATACTCTTGGTCAATTTATCTGAAGACAGAGTTGCCACAAATCCCATTACCCTTATTAGCTGCTATAATCAGTCTGTGTATGTCTGTGAGTTAGAGATCATGAGACTGGTACTACATGTTTACCTTTTCTTTTTCCCTCTAAAATACAATCTAAAGTAAAGCCAGGTTCAATTAAATGGTTTCCGTCACAAAAGAATGAAAGACCAAGACCCTAATTACATTGGCAAATTAAAAACCTGCAGGCATGAACGATCTGGGTGTATTAATGGATTCATGATTAAAAGAACTTTCGACAATCTTGCTCAACATGTTGGATACATTTGTTGAATATAGGATTAATGAAAAAGTATATTCATATACATGTTCTCTAGTGAGCTTGTGGTAATGCATGAAAACATACCCCAGAGAGCGGGTTACCTCCAATTCCTAATTCACTTTAACAACAACTCAATAAGATAGAAATCCCTCCCAAAGGGGTCCATCAAACAATTTTATCCAAGAGTGTCATCAAAAGGATGACCGGTCTCACAGATTCCCAATGGTATGCACTCTGCCCATTTTAGATACTGTATGGGTTCGGTTATAAATATACCAGAAAGAACACAAAGGAGGAGCTTAAGAAAATCAATTTGGTAATAAATATTAACCCATAGAGAGAGAATGAGACAGCCTGCAGGTATTAATAGGTCAATACTGCCAGAAAACCCCCCTTTGCTCATCAGCTATATCACTCCATTCCTGTTAATTATCAGCAACTAGTTAAAATAGCTGAATACATTAGGTGCTGAAATATTTAGGTTACTTGTAAGAAAAGTCCATTTATAATGTAACCACAAAAAAAAAAAGTGATTTTGATTGATTTCCCAATTGATCGTTTGACTCAAACAGAAGATTATGGAACGTTTCTGGTCAGAAAAGACAATTTTTAGGTAACTGGACCAATAAAGTCAAAATATCAACCAATCCTTTTGAGGAAAAAATGAAAATGTTTCATTATATAGATAGCTTTTAAGAACATATGTACTTCTTTGGAAAGCTTTGATAAATCTCAGCACTATTGTTTTTTACTCTGCTTAAAAGAAGTCAGGGTAAGTAAATAACCAAATAACCATGTCCTGGATGTAGCAGTATTTATATTTCCATCAACTCTAAACAACTTCAATCTGCCTGCTAAAGAAAACCCCACAGCATCATGCCCCCACCATCATGTGTTACTGTATGGTGGAGGGATTTTGTTTGAGTAGGGTGCAGTGTTCTTTTTTTTTTTTAAACACAATGTTTTGCAGATAAGCCAAAAGGTTCAATTTAAGTTTTACCTTAGATAAACAGTGTGTAAACAGAACTTCTCTTTCAACAACGGATGGCTTCTTTCTCCGTCACACAGAGTGTGTGAAGGAGTTCGTCTCTGGGGTGCATCTCTAGTTAATGTGGTCTTTACTAAGACTACCAGTGGTTGACCATGTGCTGGTAGCTTTGTAGTTATGTCATATGGCTTTTTTTGGAAGATAGATTGAAAAGTGCTCAGTAAAATAATTAAAGCTGTAAGTATATTATTTTATAAACTAATAAGTTTTAAAGCCGTCAATCTTATTCCCAACCTGGGTTCCTCTTCTTAAACTAAAGGACTGACTAAAATAAAACCTGCAGTTTTTTTTTTCTTGGATCAGTTTTTAAAACTGATAATAAAGTAACCTCTCAGTATGAGGTCACATTTCTGTTCCAACTTGTTTTGTGGAGCAGAAATGAGACCTTATTAAATAAATTTAAGGTTTCTGGATGCAGTTTTATGTTGAAAAGTTCCAAACTCATCACCAACAGTTGTAAATCTGATAACTTTATACAGATCGTTTAACTGGTATGTTTAATAACTCTTTTGAAGTTGCCACCAAAAAAGAAAAAAAAGGAAAATATCAAATTATTAGATAGTTTTCATATATTAAGCCTGAGGTACTTACCTAGGTCCATATCTGAAGCCTTCAGGCGGTGCGAATAAAGGACGTTTTTGTATATGGCATCCAGAATTTTCTCCTTCACCTGACTTATTGTATCACAGTTCAGGACCTTTACTTGGATCTCTGGGCTTTTCTCATTCTCTGGATGTATGCAGTTGACCACCTGAAGCAGAGACATAAATAAAATTGACGCCATCAAAGAACAGCATGAGGTGCCAGTAAATCTATATCTCAAACACTGAGTTTTGACACAGCTCAGACAATAAAAAAAAATAAAAAAGCTTTATGCAAGCTTTATTTTGTGTTAAGGGTATATTGTGTCCTTTAATCTGCATATCTTTATTTGTTAAACTTTTGTCTTAATTAAGCTTTGGATGCAATGTACTTGGTACCTAATGAATTCTAACACTTTATTGCTTGTTAGAAGATAAAACAGAATTAAATTCATTCTATTCTTCTGTGATGGGCTTTTAATAGATTCATTACTCATTTATATTTTTTGAATACTGTTTTTTTAGTAACTGCAGTCGTTTATACCACTTGATTAATAATATAGAGTAGTGAGTTTATGGCAAATTTGGTTATTTGATATTCAATTAGTTGAATAACCTTTTTAATTTTTTTTAGATGTTAACATAAATAATACATTTGTTATTAGTCAAAAGGGGGTGGGTTCTTCAATGAAAAAGCTGTCTTTTAGTCTTACTCAACTTTTTGGGATTTTTCTACCTGAAATATTAAGATACATCGAGACATTTATTATTATAGTTTTATTACAAAGAGAATGCAGTTTAGTGATGAGGCAACAAAAGCCATTTTGTGTGCATTTGGAAGCATTTTAATCACAATGACAACAAGTTAAAAATATGTGAAATCTGCTGTAGTGTTGAACACAAATGGATCAAAGCCACATCTGAATTGCCATTGATCTTTAGAGAGGACTAGCAGACAGATTTGGTTAATGAGAAAGAGGATACTAAAGGACAGGTTGTTTCTTTATAGCTTCCCAGCTTGTTCACAGTCATACATGCATAGAAGCTCTGCTTTTTCCTTGATGGCTCTCACCACCAGTGAGGTCACCCCTCTTGTGCCCCCTGTTCATGTCAAGCGTGAAAACAACAACTTCTGTTTCCCTTTCCACATCTCATGAGCGACCACCCATGACCACCTTATTCACTCTTCTTGTCCCTGAAAGCATATTAAGCATCTCCCTTTAGCCCTAGTATCCCAGGGCAGGTGAATCCCTCACCAGTGTCTTGTAGTCAATCTGTTGTCTGATGAGCTTGTCTTCACTGAGCGAGTAGCGAGCCTCTCCTGTGATAGAGTCAATGGGGCCTTTCTCCATCTGCTGCTTGATGGCACAAAAGAGCGAGAAAAGGGGTTCGCCTGCACACTCCTGTAACGACATTTAGACAAATACGTTTATTGGAAGCAATGTCATTTTAAAGCAATTTTTGGACCCAATTTCCTGAAAACAAAATTGACAAAACATTTTTGAAACAATGTGGGAAATGTTTTGCTAGAGTTTCTAGACTGTCTTGTATCCAGCATTAGTAAAATACACAGAGATGACCCAACACAAGATTTTAAGGACAAAAAATATATAATTAAAGACAGACGTTTGATTGAACAAATCACTTGTAAAAACATGGCATTTCCTCATTCAGAAGTGGCTGTGTCGATCATCGTTTCTACTATTTCTGTTAGTGTCACAAAAGTAATAAGTGTCAAGATAAGGTGGTGAAGACAGAAAAACTCTTTACGAAAGCTAGTTTCAATTTAACAAATTTTTGTCCTAGGATCTGTTGTCTATAGCTCTAAATTAGTGTAATCTAAGCATCTCCTACAGCAATAGCAGAATTGCTATGAAAACTGTTTGTGTTTTAAGTCTCAACAGAACTATTCATCTGTTTGCACTTTTATTGTTCCTTCAAAAGCTGTTCTGATGTCTTTGAACTGCAGCTGTATGGCCAATACAACCACAAATCTGAATTAATCTCCGTAAAAATAAAACAGTTCTGTGAATGTTTCAGATCACCGGCATTATGCAGAGGTATGGGATAAAGTTTTGGAGGGATTAAAGTTGGAATAGATCATATAATAGCCTCTCAAGCTTTGCAGTTTTGATGGAGTACCGATCGATCCACAATCTAACTGGGGGCAAGTATCCGGAGGAAGATGCAGAAGTAGCCATTCAAAATTTCCCCACTTTCCTTGATGGGCCCTTGGCTGGTCCTTGGATAGTCCCCCACAATTCCTTTTTAAACATCTAAAATATTCTTTCTTTCATGATTTGTGGACATTAAGATCTAAAGAGAAATCTTATCTCCTGGTCAGACCCTGTAATTTAGTGAAAGGGTGGAGTCCAATTAAAAAAAAAAAATGCACGCCCATGAGAAGGCCAGTGCACTGAATTTGGAGGGGAATTTGCTCCGATTCGACTGGCTTTTGACTGGGAAGGGCCATTTTGAATGGCTGCTACTGTACTCTGGTTTGATGAAACCAAAGTATACTTTGTAGCCTATGTACAAACAAAAACTGTGAATGGTGAGAAATGAATCATTATCCTGTTAAAGGCCGCAAAAGATTTGAGACTGGAGGAGCGGTTCAGTTTCCTGCAGGACAACTAATCATACGGCCAGAGATCTTCTAGATAAATGCATTTCTATTAACCTATCTGAAGACTTACAGTAGAAGTTCCAGTCACTGTATACTTTAACTGTAACAAATGTTGACCAAATTTACACAAAGCAATCAGTCTCTAAATATGCACAGCTGGTAGAAATATATGGCAAAATATGTGTTGCTGTTATTGAGTGTACTTGGTTTTACAACTTAATGAATATCTTGTGAACTAATTAAAAATGCTCCATCCATCCATCCATCCATAGATCCATAGAAGCCAATTAAAGCTACAGTGTATAATTTTTAGCGACATCTAACGTCCAGACTGCAGACCGCAGCAACGTGAACATCTCCCCCCAAACAGTACAGCGAGCGTTACGGGACAAAATGTCTTCCACGACGTCTGCATCACCTACCTTCTCAAGTGATGAGGTTTGTTTACATAGATAATTTTACAGATAGTATTTCATTAGTCTGTGTGTTCAGTACCGTCTCAGTTCATCTCTCTCAACTTGCCGTAGTTACTTTCGAGCGTAATGGGCGATCTCGCAATCGCTAGTTTGTTGGCTCTGCGCTGCCGTAGCGCAAAGATGTCTGCCTCCATGGCTGCGAGACCCGCTCCTATGTAATTATAAATAACGAATTCTAAGGCAACGCAAATATTAAGGTTAAGAGGCTGAGCTCGTAGATGATGATAAATAACATAGTTATGTATAATATATTACATTTCTGACTGTATATCCCTGTAATTATTACACACTGTAGCTTTAACCTTACAGTCATGTTTTTGGACTGTGGGAGGAAGCCGGAAGAGTACCCGGAGAAAACCCACAGAAGCTCAGGGAGAACATGCAACTGCAGAAAGACCCCGGGCCGGGAATCGAACCCGAAACATTCTTGCTGCAAGCAGTGCTCCCCACTGTTACACTGAGCAGCCCGCTTTTAAGCCATATGTAAAGTAAAAAAGGTTAATTTTACACTCGACTATGTTGGTCTATTAAAATAAGACCCAGTGAAATACTCAGGTTTTTGACTGTGCCAAGACAAAATTCAAAGGGTATGAACACAATGTGAATTTTGGTATGTTATTTTATATGTATTCTGGAGAGAGGAAAAAAAAGCATAGCTCCACATTTTGAAGGTTAAAGAAATAAAAGTTACTGTACCTTTAGAAATTTGTAGAGCAGGAATGTAAACCAGTTGGTCAGCATTTTCTCGGCAACAGACTCCGTCCTACAAATAAGCACAAAGCACATGTTGAGGTTTATTTCCTGCACTCTTAACAATATCATTCATAATTTTTAAGAAATTTAACAAACAGGCTTCTGCTTGACAAATATATTTGTAAAGACATGAACTGAGGGAGCGAATGCACTCACTATATGATGAACTTTCAAACAATCTTTTGACTGCCTTTTATGCTCAGGCACGCCAAGGGCAGCTCATGTGCAAGCAGCGGGAATTTTAATATGCAATTAAAAGCCTTTATTTGATCCCGGTGGATTGATGTTGTTAGGGGCCCGCAGTGGCTCTGTAATAACACTAGCCTCATTATCAAGCTCTCCCTTGCCTATTCACTGGACTAACACTCGATCCAGCAACAATAGAAAGTGAATGAATGCATCTGCCTCTCCTTCTTGGCCTGGCATCTATGCTCCACTGGTGTGGTAAAATAGTCTGTGTGTATGCATGTCGACCTGGGCCAACAGTGTGAGTGATCTCGTGTGAATGAATAATAAGCATGCATAATAACAGCGGTGGTGGCAGGAGGGGAAAAGGAGAGGCTAGGATCGGATATCCTTTGACAGCAACCCTCTTGGTTAGCAGCGGGAGTGTGTGGGTAATAATAAACACACATCCCTGCCTCTGTTTAAAATAAGAGACTATCATAGACATCAATATTTCAGGATTAGTGTCCATTGTGCCCATTTGTGTGTGCAGTTTTTGTCCTTGGTGAGTCGGCTGCCACCTGCAGCCCTCCCTCCCTTCACCATTTAGGCTGCCTCTTAAAAAAGGCCTGCACACTGCAGCACAAGGGGGAGCAGCATGTGCCAGTGGGGTAGTCTGGTACCCCCCACCAGTGCTGGCACAACACCTGGAGGGGATTAACTTCCTGCCTCTCACTGTGCCTCCACTTTTAGTTTTTCCTGTCCCGCCCTTTCCTCCGTCCACGGATCCAAGGGTCAAAAAGGTCACTTTTCATCTTTTCTTTCATGTGTCCTTGCTGACTTCCTCGACCCCCCCCGCCCTCTCTCTTTCCAATTGGCTGCCCTATTCTGGATCGTGTAATCGCGCACACTTCCAAATCCTCTCCATTTTCACAAATGTAGCCTGTCAGGGATGAAAGAGGCATGGGAGAAAAAGAGGAGGGAAGGAAGGAAGTAAGGAGCAGTAAACGGAAGAAAGAAGAGAATAAGGAACAAATAGCTTGGCTGAATCTAACCCTCACAATTCGTTTTTTTGAAAACTTCCTTTTATTTAGTCACTTCCAATAGACATTGTGTGTTTTCTGTTAGGCCTTTGTGCCCAGACAAGTGTGCGGCAGCTTCAAGGCTAGTGTGCAAAAAGCACAAATTAATCCCTCTGCGTATGTATCCAAAAATTACCCGTGTGCAGACTACTTTCTATCACGCTTGTGTGTGTCTGTGTGAATGGCAGCGGGTGCCAGCCCAGCAGTAATAAAAAGTCTTGGCACAATCCCACCGTTTCGTTTATGCTCATTCTCACTCACAGCACTCTCTGGTGGGAGCCGTTATAAAAACAGCCCTGTGATGTATCTGTTTAACATCTAACGTGCATGTTTGGTATTACACCTTTTAAAACAATCTAATCCCAACCTCTCCTCAGCTAATAATCCAAACACAACAACCCATGTTTGGGTTAATCCTTTGAAATGTCCCATGTCTGGCATGGTCAGGCTTTACCCACTTGGCAGTAAATCAGAGGACCAGTGGAAGCTTGGAAAGATCTTGAACTGAGGAGCTATGGGAGTATTTAAATATCCCTTATTAAAGAGGTTGTCATCTTTCTGGTAGGAAAATAGCAGAACCTCAGGGTCCTTGGAGGTTGTGTTTCTGCTTCATTGTTTAATTTCATTTGTTGTTTTGATGCAAACATTTGCAGTGTATTTTGTGTTTCCCTGTCCCTTTAGCATACATTCAAAGTACTAAAAGTTTATTAATCCATAATGAGAAAAAATCTTAACTAATGTATTTTATTTTAGCTTACCTTCATTTAATATGCCTATAAACTACTTTTATACTAGTAAAACCTAAATGAAAATTAGACAAACTTTAATTGTGCAGGCCGCCAAGGGGTTAAAGATGTATTATAATCAGATGTTGTTGATTTTCTGGTGTCTAATCGACAAAGATGGGCTACAAAAATATGGCTATACAATTTTTGTATTAATATTAAATCTAAAATAATATAGATCCCTTTTTTAGCGGTGCCCTTCAAAGGCTTTTGCAACTTAGTGGTTTATCAATAGGGTGGCCAGCAGACAATCAGCTGTTTGCAGTTTTCCCAGCTGTGGTTGTAGAACGGCAATAAGATAATAAGGTAATAAGTTGGAAGCACTAACCAGCTGTTCATTTTCTAACTTTATTTTTCTGAAATGTAAAGAAGAGATAAGTGTAATGTCCCCCTTAAAACTCAAGGGAAGTGTGTGGCAATTTATGTTTTCTCTTTATCCCACTAAAATACCTTTAAAGCTTAGTGACAGATACTTAATCTTGCTTCAACGGTGACAAACTCATGCATCCTGTAAACATTAAAATCAAGCGGGAAAAAGTTTAAAACAAGATCCTTTCCTGGCCTTGTCTCAGCTGCAAAGCTGACTATTTCACTTTCTCCCTCTGGCTTTGCCTTGGTAAAGAGGGTACTGCAAGTCATCCTGTGCCATAATGTCTCCCAGTGAGGCCCTGCTGTTATCACTCTCTTGCTGATGCACATGCTCAGACATCTTTTCATTGCCCACACTAAAAAATTAGGACCAAAATAATTTCCAATAAACAAACATTATCCATATGGACCTACAGCGAGGCCTGTCCACCTGCATGCTGATTGGGTCTCTGAGCTGGAAGAAAATGCTTTGATTAACACATAAGCATATTGGGTCCTCTTGAACATAGTTAGCACTAATATTTTGTTGCCTTAACAGCAGCCAAATAAAGCTAAAGATGGACGAGAGGATGTTTAGCTCTCGATGTTCAGTGACAGAAAGAGCAAGACGGAAAGATGAAGCTTAGAAAGAAGTTAAAGGAGTAGAATGCAGACAGCAAAGCGACAGATGGTTGAGGAAGGCTCTCGTTAGTTAGTTTGCCTGGTGGTTGTGCTTCAGCACAGGTTGAGATGGGCCAGATGGAAGGATGTGAGTTTGTGTGTGGAGAGAAGAAAGAAACGCACACACAGATTTCTTAGAGGTATTGGGTAGCTGTGCTCACATGCCGTGCCAGAGCTCAAGCACTTTAAGCATTGATTTAGCAATTAAGAAAACAAGGAATGGGAGGTGAGAGAAGGGAATATGGACTGAGAGAGTAAGTATAGAAAGTTATGACTGACAGTATATATGTAAAAGGTTGAGAACTACTATAGCAGACATGTAGAAAATAAAGGATGGTAACACAAAAATGGAAGAGAGCACAGAGATGGAGCAGTTAAGGAAAAACGTAAATAAGGGGAGGGAATTCTTTCCATTTTGAGCTTCCAGTTCTCTGTATGTATTCCGACTATTTTTATCTACTAACCAAGGACATACCAGTCAGTAAAGACTACATGGTGGGGTCATATATTAAATCTATGCTGGGTTGGGGAAAGACTAAGCAGCAACTTGAGGGGGAATAATGGGATGCTACAATCTGATCATTGGACATTGTCATCATACAGTATGTAAGACAATTGGGAAATCAACCTGAATGTGGGTGTGACGTGAACATGTGTTTTCCCTTATGTGCATGCAGCCTGCACTGATATTTTCCCCAGGTTTTCTGCCCCTCTGCTGTCATCAAAGAGGAGGAATGCTCTTTGCATTCCGATTCCGCCTGTTGTTGATCGGTCTTAATTTCCATCCAATATGCAGAAATAGATGTTCAGAAATAGCACAAACAAGCCTTGTGGCTCATGGAAAAAAAAACCCATCAAAGGGCTGACTTCACAGCTTGTCTCCATGCCTCTTCAGTATCTAACAAAGCTCGAAGTGTCTCTACTGTCCTTGACCGCCTCGCTGTTTGAGCTCTTTATGCCATGCCTCCTATGTTCGATCTACTGCCAGGATTGCTTCACTTTTTAAAGACTGCACTAAACTTGGTGAAATCAGAGCGCAATTACAGAGCTTTGCTAATAATTCCTTCCTGTAGACGTTAAGGTTATTTAATCTTTCATGCAAAAAGAGAATATTTTATTAGAAGTTTACCTGATAAACTGACATAATTATGGAGGGAAAGTGATAAATGCTATAAAATTATACAGTTACAGCATCTACAGGTGTTCTGAGAGGTTTCCAGCCTCCAAGTACCCTGACCAGATTCCTTATCCATGGGCAACATAACCCTCCCAACATCACAATAATGCCAGAACCACACAGGGATACCAGACAGTTCAACAGGTGTTAAGAAAGCTTTGGTTCAACAGCAAAAGAAAATGTACATATGCCATGCAGCTAAAGCTCGAGGAGATCAGAGAAAGGCAGGTTTAAGCAGGACGTACCAAAATATTTAATAGTCATCGTAGAAATCTATTTTAATCAGCCACTTCTTTGTATGTTTATAATTCTGCATTCAAACCGTTGGCCTAAAGTGTAAAGTGAAGCTTTTGAAATAATCTTACAGAGCACAGTAATCTGGCTTTAAACTCATGCCGCAATACCAACCAGTGTCTGGCCATATTTAAACAAGAACAACATGCCCCTGTCACTTGGACAGCATAGTGAGTAGCATACATTTCAGCCATATTTGCGACGTTGTGTTTACGTGCTTCTATTTATTGGTGGAAAGTGTTTTTACAGCCAGAGGGAGATTCTGAATTTGAATTGAAATATCATGCCTGTCAAATAATTTTTTTGTTGTCAAGGCTGGACTGACAGCCTGTGAGAAGAAAAAAAAAATACCGTGTGCATATATGTATGCAGCCGTCTGCACAAATCACATACACAACGACCTTAAAGGAGCTGGTTCACTCTCATAACCGTAATCATGATATTTACCACTCACTGCAGGCAGGGAAGCATAATCACATACTGTGCTGTGTTCAAGTGCATGCCATTCAGGCTTTGACTACAAATCCAAGGGAGGATTTTGATTGTCTCAGAGAACCAGGCATTTCTAATCTTTTTTTTTCTCTTTTTTATGAATGAGTTTTTCTTCCCTAATAAGCAATTTGAAATTGGATTCGCTGCTAATTAATTATAATTATTTTGCTAATGATGTGCACAGCAATGCGCTCTGGTGTTTCTGACTCTGAGCCAGTGATTCAAGGTCACAGGAGTTAATCCAAACACGTCACAGATAGGGAACACTGAGAAGCATATGCAGCTTTTCAGTACTGAGAGCTCGCATCATCAATGTAGGCCTCTATCCCTCACCAAGAACACCCCCCCCCAAAAAAAAAAAAAAAAAAAATCAGAGGTTCATATGCACTCTTCTGGTAAAACCAATCCTTAGATGTATACTTGGAGTCACTGTGATGCCTAAAATATAAGAGCACTCTTCCTCCCTTGCTTTGCAGCAGACAGCAGTAGATCTGCGGTTAGGACTGACTTATATTATCGAAAAACAAACAACAAACTGCAGGTCCTACGAAGGAAAGAAGCTCCAGAATATGTTGATGCCATCACCATGTTTAACTGCAGGTATGGTGATACACTATATAATTATATTATTCCTGTTAATAATGTAGACATTGTATGTAAATAGACATCACAGCTTTCTGGTTAAGTCTCAAAGTAGGTTCATCCAAACCAAATTTTTCCAAGACTATTGTGCACATGGTTCTCTTTGGCCCAAATTTTCACCCTTAATTAAAATAAACTTAATTTATATGAGCAACCATCAAGGAACATGCTCAATGTCCACAGAGCAGCAAGTGTCCCTCAATCATGGACTGAGACGTTATGAGACAAGAGCCATGGCTTCAAAATCTATGTCCTTAAGTTATGGTGAAATTCACAGCTACCTAAAAACATGTTGGTAGATGTTAGGCTGAGACTTTTACATCTGTTTGAATTATTTGAACACGAGTCTTGTGTTGGTGTGCTGTGAAACCTACTGTATGTGACTTTAAGGTGTTGGATGAAGGCCCATTTCTTTGATGTATGCTATTCTTAATAACTACAGTTTATGTAGGGTTCATGCTTGGGACTAGATGATTTTAACATCAGCAAGCTGCTCAAAAAACAAGAGATTCATCAAACAAAGTCATAACTGTCTTTCAGCGGTGGGGATGAGGCCTCCTTTGAAAAAGTGCTTCCTACAAAGTCCTCTCTCTTACGGCACACTAATTACCTGCGAAGCAGCAATTTAGGGTGATTTTTGCTTTCAAGGTTGCGGTCTATGAGGTCAGACAGCAGGTGCTTCAGGACATCAGTGGCGTACTCCAGCTTGCTCTGCAGCACGGTCATGATCAGTGAGGCAACGTTGCCACGGTCTCTCATGGAGAAGCCACGCTGGGCCTCCAGAGTGCGAATAAAACACAGCAGGAATATTTTGTTGTTAATGAGCTGGCCAAAGAGCTTCAGTCCCTTCTCAACTTGCTCCTGGCGGTAGCCTGGCACCTGGGAGGAAACAAGAGAAATGAAAAGAATAAGAAATTGCTGGCAAAAGGTACGAATTCAAAGTGGGATATTCAAGTCAGTGATACATAAACCCTAATTAGTCACAGACTCATTTGAATGTATTATTAGCTTTCTGTCTTTAGAGTTAAGCAATGCTTATACCAATTTCTTATTATAATATAGTGATCCCTTAAAGATGTTTGGAAAAAGCAGGATCACATAAAAACTTTAGTTTCTATCGGACAAATGTGCAAATGTAGAGTTTCTTACCTAATCATCAAAGAGCAATGAACACAATAGTTCTTAGAAATAAAGGTGAAAATGGGGAATAATTGAATGAAAAGAAAAAAGGAGGAACCTAGGGATACGATGAGTCTAACATTTTCAGTCTTTTGTCAGGTTTCATCTGAAGGTTGAGAATAAAAGCCAGGAAACACCAAGCCTCAGTGGGGAGTGTTTATTATTGCAATGGCACCGTGTTCCATATTAATACGAGTTGGAAGGGAGTGCAGTGCTGTGAATTCTTCTCATCTGAGCCCACACCATCCCAGCACTTTTATAGTTGTAACTTGCAGAATGTGCGTCTTTCCCCCATTTTTTTCTTAAACAGCACCTTAGGAGATTAGGTTTTTTTATCTGTCAGTAGCACTCCGGGTACGACAGCATTGCTTTGCAACCAATGCAGCTGTCAGCCCACATATGTTCCGTCTTTCAACCTTTTCCTTGAGGTGGTTGTAATCTGCCGGGAGCTATTGTTGAGTTGAAAGTCTAATTTTATGCAGCTTGTCAGAATGTGTTTCTGCGTTTGCATGTGTTTGAGTATCAGTCGTTTGTGCATGCAGCGTGAATGCAGGTTTACATTCAAAAAAATACACTTTTAGGCTTCTAGTTCCAGCATAACATAATATCATTCTTTTAAATAATCTCTTTTTTTTTTTACTAATCTCTACAATCATGGAAGAAAGAACTGTAAAATATAATTATAATATATGAAAAATCCAATATTTGAAAGGATAAAGTAAATAATCTGTTAACAGTTTTAAGAACCATTATTTTACTTTATGTTGGTCCGTTACATGAAACCAAATAAATAATACTTTAGTGTTTTGCTGTAAAATGACAAAATCCACAAAAACAAATCATGGAGCATTAATATTTTTAGGAAAAAGTACTGCAATTATTTGACTTGAAGATAAACCCTTCGCTTTAAATGCAGCAGATAAAATATTAAAACCTTCATAAATATTTAAGTACAAAGAATTTGTCTATGCTTAGGTAACCTCAAAAACTTTCAGCAGCTGTGGGATTCGTTCCACTGCAAACCATCACTGAGTAACTTCTGCGCAACTCTGAAGGTATGATAGCACATAAAACTCATGTATTCATTACCTAGAAAAGGTTTAAGACTAGCACATATTAATATAAACAGTCTCAGGAATAAAATTAACGATGTTACTGAACTGCTAAATGAGTTTAAAATACACATTCTTGCTATCTCAGAGACCCACTTGAACTCATCTTTTGATGACACAGAACTATTTATTGAAGGTTACAACATATACAGAAATGACAGAAATGGTTTTGGTGGGGGAGTTGCTTTTTATATTCAGAATAACTTACCAGTAAAAATAAGAACTGATTTAATGAGTTTTAACATCGAAATATTATGGTTGCAAATGCATCTACCTCATCGAAAGTCGATTCTTCTGGGTTGCTGTTACCGGCCGCCAAGTGCTAATTGTGAATATCTAGACACCATGTGTAAAATGTTGGATATAAACACTAATGTAAGTCAGGACATATATTTCATGGGTGACTTGAACATTGACTGGTTTGCTAAAGATTGCCACTTGAAAAGAAAACTGTTAACTATTGCAAATGCATGTGGACTTACTCAACTGATAAACAAACCCACAAGAATATGTTTCAAGAACGATGGCACTAGTACATCTACCTGTATAGATCATATTTTCACAAACCGTCCTGAACTATGTAAAAAGGTACTGTCTATTGCCACTGGTAGCAGTGATCATAATTTGATCATTTCTGCGTTAACAACTAAACTGAGTGGCTCAGGAACTACAGTCTTATTTAAAAGATCCTATAAGTTGTTTAAAAATGACAAGTATATTGAAGATGTTCAAGCTTTATGCTGGTCTGATGTGTTGGCTGCTAGTAATCCGGAAACTGCTCTATTTAAATTTAACAAGCTATTCTTGTCATTGATTGATAAACATGCACCTTTGAAGAAGTTTACGGTCAGAAACAACGTCACACCTTGGTTGGATGAAGAACTGAAAAACTCTATGAGAATAAGATGTCAAATGAAAAGAACAGCAGTTATGACAGGAAATAAAAGTGATTGGGACCTATATCGTAAAATGAGAAATTCTGTTACTAAACTTAATAATAATAAGAAGAAAATGTATTTTGATAATCATGTTAAAAACATAAGTAATGATAATAGGAAGTTATGGAATGTTTTAAATCAATTGACTGGTAAGAAAATCCATCTAAATCCATCTAAATCCATCTAAATCCATCTTTTTTGGAAACAGGAGATAAACTCATAACTAAGCCAATAGATATTGTAAACCATCTCAATGATTATTTTATTAAAAAAATTAGATAAACTGAGAGAAAATATGCCTAATCTAAGTAATGATATATCTTATCTATTAATAAGAAATGAATTGATGAAAAATAAAAACTTAAGGTTTAAACTACAAAGTGTAAATATAGATCAAGTAAAGAATCTTTTAAAAACCTGCAAAAACAAACCACCGGGTGTAGATGGTCTTGACAGCAGGCTTCTGAAACTAGCTGCTGACTTTATTGCCCCTGCTCTAACCCATATTATTAACCTTAGTTTTAGCTGCTGTACCTGCCCACAGGCATGGAGGCAGGCTAAAATAGTTCCTCTGCTCAAGGATAAAAAAATGCCTTTCTCCAGGTTCCAACAGTCGCCCAATAAGTATATTACCTGTATTATCTAAAATACTGGAGTCTATAGTACAAGATCAAATTAATAACTATTTTTATAAAAATTATTTTTTAACAGATTTTCAGCATGCAAACAGAAAAAGTCACTCCACTGCCACTGCACTGACTCACATGTCTGATGATTGGCTTAGAGAGACTGAAAAGAAAAAAAATTACAGGTGTTGTATTTTTAGATTTTTCTGCTGCTTTCGACATCATAGATCATAACCTGCTATTAACAAAATTATCCTGTTACGGATTTGAGCAATCTGCAATCACATGGATGTACAGTTACTTGTCAAATAGAACACAGACAGTGTTTTTCAATGGCAGTTTCTCAGGTATCAGAAATATTACATGTGGAGTACCCCAAGGTAGCTGTCTGGGTCCACTATTATTTAATATTTTTACTAATGATTTACCATATATTTTACATAAGGCTAATATTGTCATGTACGCTGACGATTCAACTATATATACATCAGCAAGTACACAAATGGAATTAGAAACTGTTTTAAATACAGAATTACAATATGTAGTAGATTGGGTCAAATCAAATAAACTGGCATTAAATACTGTAAAAACTAATTGCATGATCTTAGGTTCAAATTACAATATTAATCAGAATCCTGTAATTAATATTAAGATTAACAACGCAGTTATTAAACAGGTGCATGAGACCAGACTGCTGGGTGTAATAGTTGACTCTAGATTATCATGGAAAAAACATATTAGTAATATTATTGCAAAAATGGAAGAGGTATATCCATTATAAGAAGACATGCAAATTTCTTAACTTCAAACATTAGGAATTATGCAATGAAAGCACTAATGTTGACATACCTCGACTATTGCCCAGCAGTTTGGTCAAATGCCACTGGGGAATATATAAATAAATTACAACTCATACAGAATAGAGCTGCTCGTGTAGCACTCAGGTGCAGCTACAGGAGAAATATAACATTAATGCACAAAGATCTTAATTGGTTGTTGGTCAAAGATAGATTGTTGTATTCATTGTTAATTTTCATAAGAAATATTTCTAATGCCAAATTTCCTTCTGTTTTTTTCAAGCATCTTTCTTTCAGTGTAGTAAATCATAAGTACAGTACTAGACATGCAACTAAAGGTAATTTCACTTTACCCATAGTGAGAACAAATGCCATAAAAAATACTGTTGTGTTTAGAGGTATGAAAGAATGGAATAATCTGCCAAAACATATCCTGCTTGCAAATAATGTCAATAAATTCAAATTATATGTAAAACAGCATTTATCAAAATAATATAACTGAATGTTTATATTTATATATGTGTGCGAATATGTATGTATATGTGTATGTATGTTTACAGGTGTAAGTGTAGAATGTGTTTTATATTTGTCATATATCACACCCGCATGAGGGTACATATGTACGTTAATATTTGTATATATTGGATATGTATTTGTATATGTGTTTGTGTATTTTCTTTTTCTTTCAAATATTGGTTGTATTCTTGGTTTTGTTTTTAATGTATATATTTTTTCAGGACCCCAGGAAGAATAGCTGCAGCATAGCTGTAGCTAATGGGGATCCTTTCAATAAAACTAAAAAAAAAAAACTTGACTTTAAATTATTCGATGCATCAATAACAATTAGGTGGCCATCAACAACCAAGGATAAGCCAACTAGTTTTTCGATCACACACTCTTCCACATGATACTCTTCATATAGTTTGATATTTATACCAATTAAAACATAATTAGTATGGCTTATTAGTGGGCAATTCTCATCAGAGATGGGATAGTTAACCTCTGAAGGGAGTGAAATAGGGGCCCATCATTCTTTAAATAGAACAAGATGGCTTGTTCAATTATGGTTGTCTATCAATGTCACCCTTTAGGATTAATGACTATGTGCTTTTTTCCCGTTTTGCATTTCTCCTGAGGATTGAGTTTTAATTTGTTTTTAGGGAAAGGAAGAAAAAAAAAACTCATCTACCATCTCATGTCATTTTTAATTATTAATGATTCAACAGTTTTGAATTGAAGTCTGGCCCGTTTGCTTTGAAATTACTCTTTGCCAACTATCAAAGGGCTTTTGTTTACTAGATAGCAACAACAGCCAACATCTGCGTTAATTTCACCTACTGTGACCCACCACATTGTTAATTTGTTTGTTCGTTCTGATCTCATTTCCAAAGGGCTAATTGGATTACAACTGGTGTTTGATAAAGACTGGAGAAAAAGAATCATAAGAATTTTTGCACTGTGGCAAGGACACATATTATGTTAAAGATTAAGTAAAAACAAAGTTTTTCCTTTTTCTGCCAATAGGATCTTTTGAGATTTCACCAAATAGCATCACTGCAAAGAATCTCTGTGAAGTCTTCTTGCCTACCTCCAGATCTCTCAGTACAGGATGTTCCTCAATGCCTGGGAAAAGCACCCTCATGGTGTAGGTCCTGTAGTCTAGAAAGGGGATCCCGGCACCATCTAGATCACTGGTTAGCTCATGAATGTCTGTCTGAAGCTCTGCAAAAGCTGAAAAAATAAATGTACCCTTTATTACACAATGCTCTTCAAAGATTGCAATGTTGTCAATAATATAATATAATAATATATGGCAAAGCTTTACCCTCTTTGCACTCTAATGCCACACGTGACTCAAGGTTGTCCATTTGCATCTGAAGTCTCTTCAGAGTCAGGTCGCTTTCACGAGACTTCCGCTTATAGGCGATTAGAACCACGACAATAAAAAGAAGGAGCAAACCACCAGCTGCACCGATGCCGATGATCGCTGTGCTGCTGAGTGGGCTGTCGGACGTGATGTGGACCACACCTGGGGAGAATTCGATACCGCCAACACGTGCCTTATCACAGAGAAACACAAAAGAGGTACAGTTAAAATGATACATAAAGACTTTCAGCACATTCTCAAAGCCAAACCTCAGTATCACTAGTGATATTTTCAGATTATTTTTTTTTATATCCAGCTTTAAATATAAGATCTGCAGTTTCATATGGAAATTATGGGAAATATTCTAACAGGACATACAGGTGCTGGTCATAAAATTAGAATATCATGAAAAAGTAGATTGATTTCAGTAATTCCATTTAAAAAGTGAAACTTGTATATTATATTCATACATTACATACAAACTCATATATTTCAGATGTTTATTTTGTTTAATTTTGATGATTACAAATGACAACAAATGAAAATCTCAAATTCATCATATCAGAAAATTAGAATATTGTGAAAAGGTTCAAAATTGATGGCCCCTGGTGCCACACTCTAATCAGCTAATTAACTCAAACCACCTGCAAAAGCCTTTAAATGGTCTTTCAGTCTAGTTCTATAGGCTACACAATCATGGGGAAGACTGCTGACTTGACAGTTGTCCAAAAGACGACCATCGACACCTTGCACAAGGAGGGCAAGACACAAAAGGTCATCGCTAAAGAGGCTGGCTGTTCACAGAGCTCAGTGTCCAAGCACATTAATAGAGAGGCGAAGGGAAGGAAAAGATGTGGTCGAAAAAAGTGTACAAGCAAGAGAGATAACCGCACCCTGGAGAGGATTGTGAAACAAAACCCATTCAAAAATGTGGGGGAGATTCACAAAGAGTGGACTGCAGCTGGAGTGAGTGCTTCAAGAACCACCACACACAGACGTATGAAAGACATGGGTTTCTGCTGTCGCATTCCTTGTGTCAAGCCACTCTTGAACCACAGACAGCGTCAGAAGCGTCTTGCCTGGGCTAAAGAGAAACAGGACTGGACTGCTGGTGAGTGGTCCAAAGTCATGTTCTCTGATGAAAGTAAATTTTGCATTTCCTTTGGAAATCAAGGTCCCAGAGTCTGGAGGAAAAGAAGAGAGGCACTTCATCCACGTTGCTTGAAGTCCAGTGTAAAGTTTCCACAGTCAGTGATGGTTTGGGGTGCCATGTCATCTGCTGGTGTTGGTCCATTGTGTTTTCTGAGGTCCAGGGTCAACGCAGCCACATACCAGGAAGTTTTAGAGCACTTCATGCTTCCTGCAGCTGACCAACTTTTTGGAGATGCAGATTTCATTTTCCAACAGGACTTGGCACCTGCACACAGTGCCAAAGCTACCAGTACCTGGTTGAAGGACCATGGTATCCCTGTTCTTAATTGGCCAGCAAACTCTCCTGACCTTAACCCCATAGAAAATCTATGGGGTATTGTGAAGAAGAAGATGCAATACACCAGACCCAACAATTCAGAAGAGCTAAAAGCCACTATTAGAGCAACCTGGGCTATCATAACACCTGAGCAGTGCCACAGACTGATCGACTCCATGCCACGCCGCATTGCTGCAGTAATACAGGCCAAAGGAGGCCCAACTAAGTACTGAGTGCTGTACATGCTCATACTTTTCATGTTCATACTTTTCAGTTGGCCAACATTTCTATAAATCCTTTGTTTTTATTGGTCTTCAGTAATATTCTAATTTTCTGATATGATGAATTTGAGATTTTCATTTGTTGTCATTTGTAATCATCAAAATTAAACAAAATAAACATCTGAAATATATGAGTTTGTATGTAATGTATGAATATAATATACAAGTTTCACTTTTTAAATGGAATTACTGAAATCAATCTACTTTTTCATGATATTCTAATTTTATGACCAGCACCTGTAAGACTGGAACTGACAAATGGCCAAAGTATAGTGATCCAGACTTGAAAACTACTTTCAAAACTGTGGAAAATGCTCTTAAATATCATTTTTACAATAAAATTGAGATAGATAATTATCAAAAATCATGCTGAACCCAAAACGTTTAAAAGATTCCACCAAATACTCTTTCTTAGAAGTCTAAAAACAATTTCCATTGATCGAAACCAAAATTCAGACAAACTTATAGATTGAAGTGTCTACAGACCTCTGTAGATTTTACTGTAATGCGTTATCTTTCCTAGATGTGAGTTCAGGCCATAATATCTAAAATGTTTTGCTCAAAATGGTTTGTCTTGAAAACCCTTAATGGAATCCATTGAGTTTTCCTTGGCTGTAATTCTTCGTATTACGATTGGATTTGTTTGTCTTTGTCTGCTTGTGGTTAACAACAGGAACCACGTGGCTAATTGGATTAGAGCCACATTCTGTATGAGAGCAGACAGAGAGATGAAGGCAAAACAAGGAAAGTCTGTCTCTAAATCTTTCAATTGATTTGTAAGACTGTTTCTCTTGAGCACAGCTTACACATTAGTTTGTGCTGTGTTACAGTACCACTCACCAGGACTTTATGGCGACCAGTCAGGTTGGGTGATTCACATAGAAGCTGAGTCTCTGACACCGTAACCATACAGGGTTTATCTCCAATCAGAACTGTGTAATTTAATTTTCCATTCCCACTATTAGTTGGTGGAAGGAAGTTCCGTCCCTGCAAAGACAGTTTATGCTTTATTCTTCATCAGAAAAACTGAAATGTGCACACTGTCAAACTCGGCCAATTCACAGAGCAAACACGCAATCATTAAAATACTTTTATGTGAGCAGCATTTGCAACACATAACATATTGACTTTACATCAATCTATCAGGAATTACAGGAAAATGTGAATGTGAGATGCTGATCATCTTACTTTCAGTATGATGGGTGATCCAGGTTTAAGCTCTAGGACTCCAGAGGTACTCAGTGGCTCAAATTCAGGATTAGGGTAGTAGATGAAGTTGGTGCTGTTGAGGGCCATCAGGGACTGCACATCATCCAGTTTAAAGCCAAATTCATCAGGCTTTTCTGGTGCTTCTTGGTGTCTGGCCAAGCTTATGGGCAGTTCTGGGACCTGGCACAGCATGGACGTGGAGCTCAGCACCTCACATAGCTAGAGTACAAAGAAATGGAGCAATTATTCGAGGATTCCCAGTTCATAGCTCACTTTTCAAAATACTCTCTATTTCTATGAATCTCTATTACTTTCTACTGAGAAATGCTTCAAAAAAACATAAACATGGATGACTCATTGTGACCCCTTTATTGAGTCGATAAGCTTTAGGCATCACTAAGAATTGTTATATTTTCTATTAAGGAAGAACATTTTATAATAAACACGTAGAGTAGCAGAAATATTAATCTTTTAGCCCTTTGAAATATATTTACAATTAAAACACTTTACTCTTTATATATGTATATGTTTTGAAAATAGCAGCGTTTAAGTATCAAAATTATCAAAATACATTTTGGCCAAGCTCCTAATACACTTAAGTATTGTAAGTTTAATATGGTTAGGGGATTTATTTTGACCCAAGGGGAACACAACTGAAACATCAAATGTTCAGTTCATTTTGTTCATTGAGTTATTTCTTATGATAGTGTAAATCCAAAGAGAAATATGATTAATGCCCTCATCTGAGGCTATTTTTTGGACTTGTTAGGCATTGTTATGATAGGAAAACATTTTGAATTAATAGATACTTTATATTTGCTATGTTAACATGAATTATTGGTAATTAACAGTTAAGTCAAATGCAATTTGATCATAAAGCTGTGGCTAATAGTATGGCACAGTAGCTATACAGCAAGAATAAAATCAACTATTTTCTATTTAATTTTAAATAAGTGGAATTCAATAAATTGTGTGTAGATTTTAAATATCATGAGTTCACACACTCAAGGCCAATCAGATGTTTAACATACTGGATCTCTGGTCTCACAGCAGCAGAAGACCACAGCTGGCAAATTACAGTAGCAAAGTGGGAAAGGGCACAGAGTGCCAACAGAAAAGGCTACTGATGAAAAAGGGCAAATTTTGGTAAATTATGATGATGATCACAGTTCTTATCATTATGACATGATTTTTCCAATATCATGCTGACCTAACTGGGCAGATTAAAATGTTACCTTACAAATAGTTAGTAAAACTGCAAACATCCCTTTAATTCTAAGTCTGCCTCTGTCTGACTAATTTTAATTTGCTACAAAGGCTTTTCCACTGCTCTTCCTTTTCCCAGGAAAATATTTTGGATCTCCTATCAGTAAGTAATGTACAGTAGGGTTGATTCATCCTCAGTCCTTCATTTTGGACATTAAACTGTACGGGTAAGTCAGATTTTAAAAAGTCTTATATAGAACCTGTTGGGAGTCTCATTTCAAAGGGAGCAATAAAATATGGTACAGGTAGACACAGAGTGCAGTCTCATCACAAGCAGACGGTGATGTTTGGAGATTCAGGAGTGATAATTGGGTCTTACTTTACCTTCATTACCCTCCACAAAGACCCCTTTACTTTCTCTTAAACTGTTGTAACTCCCTGTGATCGTTCCTTTTCCCTCTTTGGCACAATCTCTTCTTGCTATGTACCAACATCAATTAGCCAATTCTAAATTTCTTTCACTTGTTCTGTCCTACCCATATCTCTGCTGTGGTCACTTATGTGATATATGAAACTATTTCAAAGAGTTGCTCCTTATTCTAAATCTAAAATGAGTTTTACCAGCAATGACAGATTGATCTTTCGCTGTAATGCCCCATGCACCTCTATATCCTGCTTATGTTTCCATTTCTCTCTGGCTGTCAGGACGCTGACAAATCAACCTGCAGAACAGGTCTCTCTCACAGACATCTCACATCTCCACAGTAACCTCTGCCATCCAGTCATTCAAACTATTCCCTGTCACTGTAATTGGCTCCTTGAACATCAGGCTTGACAAATCCGGCAAGGTCTTCAGGACATCACTGACATGTATAACGCAATGCTATATGTCAGGTACAAGGAGATGGATGAGGAAAGAGAAGCAACACTCCCGTTTTTGGAGAAACGTTTATAAGAAGGCTTTAGAAGTCCATTTCGTTTTACTTTACCTTCTCATTTATACCCATCTTGATTTCATGCTGCAGCAGGAAGATGTGAAGCAAACTAGATGGCGACAGAGTTACCTTGAGACACAATGCCCAGCTCATGCGAGTGAGAGCACAGATGCTAAACGCACTGCAAAGTCATGCTCAAACGGACCATGAAGATGGATAGCGTTACCACCTTTTGTTTCCTTCTCCTTTCAGTGAGATCAAACAACCCCTTATATGACTTTCACCATCTTTCCGTGAGAAAATTAGAGATTACAGCTACTTCAGCATTTTCATAAGTATATATTTTTGTCTGTTTAAAGGAATTATTTAATGAAAAGCTTTTGGAGGGAACTAATCATAATGAACTTCTTACAAGATATCGCTGACCATGTATTGTTATATTTGTAGCTTTAAAGAAATAAAAGGGAGTTAAGGAAAAATAAATTCTTAAAAGATTCTTTGTGCTCAGCCAAACACCACACACATGTTTTTTTTTTTTAAAGAAGGACAGACCTCTTTCAGGTCTGATTGGAGCATTAACTTACGTTGAGCGTCTCATGGCTGTTGTATTTGGCTCTGATGAGTGGAGTCTGAATGATGTCCAGGTTAGTTCCTGTTACAGTCACTGGAGTGTGTCCGCTGTAAAACAGTTAACAGCTTTATCATAGGCTGAGAGATGTTTTGAAACAATCATAATGCGATGAAAAATACCTGCTAGAGAATTCACATTCTAAGAACCTTTTCATTTTGTCATATTACAACTCCATGGCTGCGCACGTCTAGACAGACATAATTGACATTTCTTCCTTGCAATATAGCAAAGTCAGATTGAATCAGCTGGAAATAATATTTTTTTCCATTCTTACCACAATTGTTCTTAGTTGCTAGATGTGGACTAGGCTATTTTAACAAATTAAAAATCTGGTTGTTGATCTCTTAGAAGGCAAACAACCCCCTGCAGTCCTCAGTCGAGATGTTTTGATGAAGATTTATAAACTTATAACGTTTTTATGTAGGCCACAATCCTTTGGTTTCTTCCTATCAGGAGATCTCACATTTTCGCTCCTTCATAAAGCATAAATTTGTTTACAGTTGTCCAATCAACAGATATTCAACCTGAGCAGTAGATCACTGCAGCTGCTCCAATGCACCTCTGAATTGTTTCTATTAATCTCCGATTATTGCCCATTGAACCCAGGCTTCCAGTTTAACTAGGGGACCATGTCTTGGTAAGCTAGCAGCTGTGTCATACTCACATTTTCAGTCAATAAGATACTTTTTATATTCAATGATATTTTAACGAAGGAGAGAAATAAATAATTAAAAATAGTAGGATATGTGAATCAATTTGCAAATAACTTTAAGAGATATTTAGGTTTTATATAGTTTCTATATGTTGTTCATGAATCTTTACCTAACAAGGCAAAGACTTGTTTTAAAGATGTTTTCCATCTTAAATATCAACAGTAACATTAAATGCTTGTCGAACTTCTTCCTGGTGACATACCTGTAGATGCTCCATTCCGGCTCTATCTTCGTTATTGTTGGGTCCTCCACATATTCAAACTGCAGATCTCTCTGGAGCTGGGCTCTATCTATACTCACAGACACAGAAACATTCCCATAGCCATGCAGGGAGGCATGTGTTCGGCAGGTTAGCCACTGGCCACCTCTCCTACAATGTAAGGGTACAGAGTTAGAGATGCAATGTTAGTTTTATTCTGTGAGTTAATGGTTTATGGCAATTTGAAAGCATGATGGGTTCATGATTTTCATTTGCTTTCCATTGTACATGTTGCGAAATGATAAAGGAAAAAAAAAAACAAAGTTTGGTATGAGGTAGCAGTGAAAGACTTAGAGTTGGTGCACAGAACTGAGAAGAGCTGCCGGCTATAACATGCATAACTTGTTAAACCAACTTCGGCACACTGTTACCAATCTAAGCATGCATGGAGGCAGGTCCACAGGGTTTAAGTATGTGTTGTGCACTAAACTCTGATAAGCTTTTCTTCACCAGCTGATTTCACGCACAACTCATTTTTTCCTTATGTTTAGCTCAATCTCTGCGCTTACGTGCTGCAGTGGTGCGCTCAGCCTGCTCCTTACCCTTTTAAGATCATCAGAGTGCTCGGCTGTCTCTGCTCTTGCCATAAGTAGTTGAACAAAGCATCAGCCCACTGTAAAACACTTTGTCTAATATAATTTAAGATCTTGAGAGGTGATGCAAAACTATCTTTAAGCTCTACCAAAGGAAATCCTATATTTTATACAGAATAAATATTATACTATTTAATTGTAGATTTTTGGATGAAGACCCAAGTGAAAAGGCACAGACCTTCTTTGAATATTTCTCTCTCTTACCATTCGTCTACTTTTATCATTCTAATTAGGTTGCAAAGTGGTCATTGTATAATCATAAACAAATGTTTCAAAATTTCCTTTAAATATTTTAGTTTACATTTTTTAAACGAAGTTTGAATTGTCATGAAAGCGTAAGGCAGTTTTGGAGGTTCTCTGTATAATTATCAAGCCCCTATGAGGGGATTAAAGGAAAATGTTTGAGAAACATGGGTGGAACTGTTATAACCATCTACCATGAACCAGTTCGTTAAAATAAAGTAGCTGCTTTTATTTTCTATATATTTCTTTCAACAAAGAGTTCTGGAGGTGTTAAGGTAGCCTGAGTTACAGAATAGCCAAAATTGACCAGTTAAGGCTTTCTAAATGGTGATAGGGTATTTACATTCAATATTTCAAAAATTAATGAAAAAGGGGGAAATACTAGAATTATTCAAAAAAAAAAACAGCAAATAAGGAATGTGCATTTTAATTATCAAATATTATTCTATTATTTATTAGTTATCTTGAATAATCAAAATGGAGATACTAAGGGCTTAATATCTAAAATATAAAATTACAACTGAGCTATTAGTATATAGGTCATACTGGTTTATATCAAAAATCATCCAAACATTCAAAATAAATGTAGGATTGGAAAAATAGTATGAGCCAAATACTGGTTTTATTATATAGTACGGACAATAATCTAGAACTACTTTCATCCCTGTTTATAACCTAGTGTGTTAAATGTACAGGGTTTATTAAATAAAACTATCAGCCTGAATAATGATAAACATTTTTTGGTTGCACTTATTTTTCAGACAGTTCATGATCAGAAGTGTCACAGCCATTAATGGGTTCCGCTTTGACGAAAACAGACTTTGACTGAGCTTTTAATTAAGTCTTTGAAGAATGATTGGCAGGGTCAAGTGAGCCATGTTCCCACTAACCTCAAGTAAGTGCATGGCTGATCTTTAAACATAACTGACACATTGCTCCCAGCATCCAAGTGGCTGCCTGTGATGTTGACAATTGTTCCCCCAGACACCGGTCCACGGCTCGGCTTCAGCCCAGTAATTCGTGGGACCTATGTGAGATCAAATAGAAGAAAAATAACAGACAAATGTAGGGAAACAGACATTGCATATTAAATTAGGTGAAGCACAACAAAAAAAATCAACATGGTTTGTGTTATAGAATACACACAAAAAAAACAAAAAAAACTGAGATGCACTGAAAAATCATCTAAGTTAAAGGATTCTGGGTCTGAGCGAATTGCAGCTGGTTAGAAACTCTGCCTGTTCTCCATTGTCATGTCTCTTCAAAGACACAAGAAGAAGCCAGAGGAAGTATCACACCTGTAAGAAGCTATTTAAGTAGAAACTATTTTCTATGATGGCCTGACCACTGAAACTTAAGCAGCAACCAGGGAGCTATACTTCCATATGTGGTTGTGGTTACGTTACTGTTTTGCTTTTCTCTATTTTTGCTCTTTTAATGTTAAACCCTAATGTTTAATGTTACAAAGGAAAGGCCATCTACCCCTGGATACCAGCTTGTTGCTAGGTGAAATTCATTGAACTGCTGGAGGAGTGAATTAAGGCAAAGCTTAGTTTAGCAGATACTGGTGTGTATCTATCTCTCCTGGGTGATGCTAGATTTGGAAATGCTGACAAACATTTGTATATCTTAAGTCAATTTAAAGGTATACATTCTTTTGAGTACTACTACAATGTCCTATAACTTTTAGACATAATCCCTAACCAATCACCAGAATCCAATAGCTGAAACACATTCTCGATAGTTTGCAACCTTGTCAGAGGTCTGATAATGAGTCAGTGGATTTATGCACGCTAGAAAAGAGAATGCAGTAAAACTTGCACTATATTGGCTCTCCTGACCCCTGCTCCAGAAAAGAGGCACAGAATCTTCCACTTACACTGTTCAATGCAAACCAAATTGATATAGGAAGCTAGCTAAGATGTGAACTTCCCTAAGCACTGAAATTTGTTTAAAAAAAATTCAGAAAAGCATTTCCTTTCCACAGACCAAATTCTAAAGAATACCAAAACAGTCATATTTTAATCTATTTAGTATGACTGAATAACTGTACCACAAACTGTTGTCACAGATCCCACTGGCAACAGGTAATAAATATCATGTTTCATAAGACCAACACAGCAGTAGTTAATCAAGTCCAGTAGAAGCTGGTCATAACGCCAAACCATTATGAAGTCATCTGAAATCCTAACAGTCCCGTCTAAAACCTGTTGTGGTTGATGATTAGATGTTACATCTCATACCTCTGTGTAAAGACGCCTTAGTGAGAAATAAACTCCAGCAAGCATCCTTTAAGGATAACAGTTAAAAAATGATACACTAGCATCAAAACAAGTACATAAAAGCAAGCAGTGGAAATTTATTCCACAACGTGCAACTGTTTAGGTGACTATGTGCTGGGAGGGTATTGAAAGAGCACAGCAGTGGGTGGAATGTGTTTCTTTATGAGTTCGTGTCAGAAAATGCTTTTAGAAACATTAGCTTCTCCGTCTCATCCTAAGCTCATTAGTGAGTGCCAGTCATGTCTCACAACTGATACACAGATGAGAGAAAAGTCATCATGTGGGAAGGCAGCCAAAAAAACCCTACATATATTAACACAATGAGTGAAAATAGAAAAACACCTGATAACAGGCTGCCATAATGGAGAGTTTCCAAGGCAGTTAAGACTCAATAAGTCGCAAGTGCAAAGTTAAATGTATTTTTACCATCATAAACTGAAATTTAAAAACCATAAGAGAGAAAAAAACTCAACTAAAAACACACACTCACCACAAAGTAGAAGTACTTGGACGATTTTGCCATAAATTCGGGTCTGCATGCTCCAACGCCAACACACACTTGCACGTTCCCAGTGTACTGGCTCATCTCTGCTCGACCCATCTCACAAACTATCCTGTAAACATAAATCCAGATAAACTGATAAAGTTTCTGCTGTTAGAGGTATTATAGCCTAGGAGTGAAGAGAAATCTGTCCAAGAAAATTTTTTTTTGATACAAGTAATCCAAAACACTGCTGCTTTGGGAGTAGCTTTACCTCCAATGAACAGCAAATATGAGACAGAAAAAGGAAGAAAGTCTATGACCTCAGCTACAGCTACCTCTGCTGGGTCAACACTAACCAAGAAAGTGCTAGCCCACAACTTTCTTTCTAAGCAGAAGCGCTGTGTCTGTTGATAAGCCAACTTTAAACTAATTTGACAGATGGTACCTGCAAGAAGCCAAGGCTGTGGATTTACTTGAACGTCAACCACATTTAACCTTCATAATATTCTACAATGATTATCGGATTTTAGGAACTAATGCATGTACAGCTGTTTGAATGTCTGCCTACATAAATTATCGTCAATTTTGCTCAAAGACACACTTAATACTCAAATTTTGCACTCTTGATGTAGTTATGTTTCAAGTCCTTGATCTAAATTTACACCAGTTTGGCAACTATTTCAAGTAAAGAATATTTATCATATAAAACCATTTTTTTATTTTTATTTTATATAAATAACTTAAGCAAGAACAAACACAGAGGGTATTAAGGTTTTTAATATTTAACAGTATTTTGGAATTAAAAACATGACTTACTGTTCAGCAGGGATGTAACCTTCACGTATGGGAGTGCAGTCCACTTCCGCCACTTTCACATTGCCCTCAATCTCTCTGAAGTCCAGTCCCAGGTTTATACCCCGGATAGTCACCAGAGTTCCTCCCTCCCTGGGGCCCCGCAGAGGATTGATCTGTTGGGGCCCAAAACTTGACTGATTATTTCTGTAATTCAGGTCATTTAAACATTCAAAAATGTTTTATTTTTTTTTTTTTTTTTTTATAATGGGTGGAAGAAAATAGGACACCTGATAGCTGCAACTCATTTAGTATAACTTGATCTCTTCTAGTTTTCTTCTCATATAATCCCAACAGCCCCATTACATTTTACTTGTGTGTGTCTATTAAATGTATGAAGGTGCAAAGGTATTCAAACCTCTGGGACTCTTTTTACATTTCATTAGTCGACAACCTTAAACGTAAATGCATTTAATTTGGACTGTTTGTGACCAACAAAAAGATGTATGTGGTGATAAACGAAAAGGTAAATAAACTTTCAGGTAAATAAATACCCGACTGAATAGTTTCATATTCAGTAAACAGATCCAACTTGTTTATGATTTATCTCACTATGAACCGGGCTATGCTATAAACACAGCAGACAGGTAAAGACTCAGGTAGTGAAGAGGTTTATTTCAGGTTTAGATGAACAAAAAACACTGCATCCATCACCCGAAAATGGAAAAAGTTCAGCGCTGCAAAAATCCGACCATCTTGAAAGAATTGGAAAAGCACAGTCCTTCAAAATCCAGTAAGTGGCAAAAACACTTCACATCAACCCTAACATACAACCTCACAATAACAAATGGTGGTGGCTACTGTATATTGCTATGGCAACGCTGGTAATTTAATTGGAGGATTGGTGGAGTTAAAGAAAACATAACTAAGGTTTAATTGAGACTGGAACAGAGGTACAGCCTAGAGCACAAAAAAGCCAAACATATGGCCTGAGATACAAAGGTTAAGATTTAACAATTTGGCTCAGTCAAAGTCAAAAGCTATCAAATTAATGAACAGTAGGTGGCAAGAGAAGGAATTGCAAAAAAGGGTTGGTCAATAAGAATGTGCATCACACTTCTTTTTACCTTTATCAAAAAAAAAAATATTCAAGTAGCATGGATACTTTCCTAACTCATGCATTCTCTAAATACACCCATGTAAACTCTTCCATAACTTATAGAAATGCAAACAATTTATACTAAGATGTTGCAAAGTTGGTGATATATGAGAGTTCTAAGTATTGACTAACTCTGAATACATTAAGCACCTCAAGCACTCTTTGCTAAAGTAATTACTTCCCAAATGCCAACAGCATTGCTCTTCTAAAAATGCACTACTCATTAGTGCTGGATTTTACAATTGCTGTATTAACAGAGGACCTATTCAGAGCCAATAGCTACCTAAGGTGAGGAAGAAACTGAACAATTAAACCTAATAAGGAGGCTTGTTTTTGTTGAGCTTTCAGGGGAAAGGTGTTAATTTCAATTTCTAATTATAATTTTTTTGTGTTCACATATAATCTAGGAGGAGACCAAAATAACTACAAAATAAAAGCTCAGATGCCAAATAAATGTAGCGGTAAGCCCTCTGTCTTCTTCAACTTGTATTTAAAGTCTACAACTGTCAGTAACATTCGTATTAACATAGATCCTGACATTGGCTGACATCCTCAAAGTGATCAGTGTCCATTTGATTTATCGGGGCCATCTCTCATGCATGTAATGTGGCTGCAACATCCATTACCACGTTCTTACAAAACTACCTCTTGGCCAGCCTGTGTGTGAGTGCACATCATCAGCCCTGTCCAGATGGATAGATGTTACAAACTAAGACAGAGTAGTATGTACTCATCAGTCTCTGCCACATAAAGTCCTCCAGGCTGCAGACAGGAGCCAGCTGTAATGTCAGCTCTTCCCATTTCTGTATAGATGTGGCAAAGTGACCCCCCCTGTGGGTTTCACATGACAGGTGGAGGCCTGAACAAAGAGTGGGAATGTTGTTGTCCCCACTGTGGGTCATAGAGGATACATTGATTCTATATTACAAAAAATAAATAAAAATGAAACATGTAAAATAATAAAATAACCTGATGGAGCTTAACTTGTAGGAATTTCCAGCCAAGTTTAAACTAAGTTAATCAAAGGACCTGAGACTGCCAAGCAGATGATATTTTGTGAAAGCGTTCAATGTGTCTGATTAATAAGGCTCGCTATGGGTTTCTTAATGAAAAAAAAAGCCATTTGGGAACGAAATACATTGCATCCAATTAAAAATAAAGATAAAAAATCGGAACATAAGGCCTTGTGGCTCACAATTGATAAGAAAAATAATATTTGATTTCAAAGGATTGACATAAGATAACTAAAGAGGGGGAGAAATATGTAGGAGAAGGACAAAATAAGGAATTGATTGGATTTTTTAATCTGACAAGATAATTGATGCTTTTTCTAAAGGCAAACAATCACTTCTCTTAGTTTTTTTTAAATTGTTCTATGCAAGTCACTCATATTATTGGTGGGAAATGTCATTATGATGAAGTCTATTGGAATGCATTAAAGGCTGCTTTGTCTTAGAAAAGTCCTCACTGCTGACAGTTTTTATCAGGGACACGAGAAGGCTGCAATATGTCCCATAGGAAGCAGTAACAGCAATTCTAGAAGACAGACAGGCTCATCTCACTGAATAACTCCAATGAAATGAGTGAAAACAAACACTAGAGCTTCACTTAAGAAGACTGACTTCTATCTGCTACAAGGCATATGGGGTTTAAATCATATTTGAGTTTGTATGTTTCACTGAGCATTCGAAAACTAGATTAAGTCAAGTTCCTTTCTTTGTTAACAAACGCAGGCAATCAAACCGATTTGTGGATGAGGACGAAACACTTAAATGTCTGTGAAATAACTGTTGCATTGAGAACAATAACAGTCAAACTTCACTGTATTTTATAGGAAAATTAAATAAAACTCCAAGGTCCAGCATCCTTTACCTTCTATTTGTTTCAAATTTAATAAAACAGGTTTAATTATTTAAAAAGGATCATGTTCTACAGAATACATCAGAAATACTTATTTAAATTAGATGTGTGAAGCTAAAACTAAGCTATGAAACATGCCTACACAGAGCAGCACATAAAAGGAAAATGAAAGGTAAAGCTTCTTTTTTTCCAAGAAAATGTGTTTTATTCATCCCTCTTTATATTCATAGCAAGCAGCTGTCCTTATAAGTCCCATAAATTGCACCGTTTCTAGCCGTTTGTTATTTAATCCCAGTATAAATGCAGATGTTATGTGAAGGCCTGATAATTTTTTATGAAATATTTGCAAACAGAAAGCACAATAGTGATAAAACACTTTTCAATGCATAATCAAGAAATAAAGAATGGGGTAATGACAACAGAAACAACATGTGATCACCTAGTTTAACTGAGAGGTCATGCACGGAAAGCAGCAAAGAAAGTGACTAAGCAGAGGTTTATAGATCAAGTGGGAGACCCTTCTAATAAGGCAACTATAAACAGTGCTAAGGAGAAAGACTTTGTTTAATCCCATTTGCGGTTTACTGCAACAAAACTCCAATAAAATACATTAAAGTCTGAGGCTAATTTGACAAAAAAAACAACCTAAAAACATAAATGATTTTGCAGTGTATATTAAGTGTCTGTTTTCCTTAATAGAATCTAGAGTGAACCTATGCACTATTACTAGAAAAAAGGAGAGAAAGAACAGAAGGACGTTCTTCAACCTTACAGCCTTATGTAATTAAATTCCTGCTCAATCTAGCCATCCATCACCAGTTCTCCTTTATATAATCCCAACACATCCTCCGCTCCCATTATCTGGGTAGCTTTTCTTTCATCTTTCCTATGGGTCCTTGTATCTTTCATCTCACTGACCCCTATCACATAACCTTTTTATACGTTGGACACGGGTCAAGTCTATCCCCAGACAGTGTTTTCAGGGCTGTGTCATATTAAATGAGGGGTTTGTGTAAACATCTCCTCAGGTGATTCATAACTACCAAAAGTAAAAATGCAGTTTTCCCATTTTTCAGACTTTAAAACATGCTACATAGGATAGATTTAAAAAAAAAATGTTACTTCTTATAAAATAGGTTAATATTTTACATAATTTCTACTGGTACTGAAACACAATTATTAGCTTTTATGTAATTTACTGGCCTTATTGGAAAAAATGGTTTAAATCATACTGCAATCTTGTGGTCTATAAATCCAAATTCACCAAGCATGTACTATTTGCATGGATAAAGTGTTTTGTTTAAAACATTAGTAATCCAAAATGAATAAGTAAGTCCCTGTCTTGATAAAAAATTAATAATTGAAGATTGATTGCAGCAAAGTTGTAAAAAAAATAAAATCAACATAATAAGCAGTTATGACAGAAATACTGTTGATTATGTGAAGCATAATAAATAAACATCTGGAGGAGGATGATAAAAAAAAACAAAGCAATGTGGATTAAATTCTAAAAAAAACAACTACATAAACAAAAAGAAAACTGACAAACAGAAGCCCCTTCCCTTAAGGTCTAACTCTGCAAATTGTCTTCTTAAACTGTGACCCTATCTGGAAATTGAGGTTAAATGGGTTGTTTGATATATTATTCAAAACCTATAAAAGGGAAAGGAATAGAACTAACACAAGGATTGGTTACGTTTCTTTCAATGAATAAAGTAGATAAGCAGGTATAGCCATGACTGTATCCATGGATTATACATAAGCAGACAATGTTAATATTTAGAAAAAGCTGTGTTTACCAAATGTTTGGAGGTTTTTCTATAATTATATACTCTAGAGTCCTAACTTTACCTGACTGAAGCAAGTGCAGCTGTTCAAAAACTCTACTGTCTTCAGTAGAAATTTCTCAGACTTGCATATTATATATTGAACAATGTTGGGCAGATTGGATGTGACAGGTAGATGGATGCGGATACATTGTTTTTTTTTTTTTTACATTCAGCTGGATGTTATAATATTAAAGTGTACATCATTTTTGGACAAAAAGCACAATGATGTAAAGAAGGGTTCAGTCCACCTTTCTTTATCATAGCTCTATTGAAAACTATACTGTTTTGAAATATTAATAGTTGGACATCCTCTGTTGTGTTTTAGTGTCATTTTTTAAAGCTACACTACAGAATTGTGCATTGCACATTTAGTTCTCCATATAAACATTCTGCCTGTGTTCAGGCATAAAACTATCTTGTACTCATTTCATATATACATACCAATATATACCAATATCAGACAGCACAGTATATGCAGCATGAATGTGTGAACCATTATCCCTGCACACTTATCTTGTTTATAAAACATTTAAAAACAAACACAGCTGTCACAAAGTGCTCCACATGTAAAAAAAAATGAACAAAAACACTATTTAAAGACAGAATCAATAAAACAATAAAAAACAGATTTAAAAGAAATTCTCAGCTTGTGCCTAAACCTAGGAACTAATGCATAATGCAAATGATACTGTTATCAATAAAACTGTTGTAAATAAACCAGTAAGAAAGTAAAAAAAAACTGCTAGTCCAGTCTCCTGACCTTAAGCAAATAGAAAATGAAGGAGTTAAGCAGTTGAACCTTGGAATGTAGTCTAATCTGTCTCAGCTAGAACATCGGTTCACAGGTGGCAGAAGCTGCATAGTAAATGTGAAGTAGTTCTCAAATCCCATTCATTGATATGAATCACAGGAAAACTACATTTTCAAGCACTGTTTTCTGCTCCTAAAGTAGTTTTCTGGTAAAGAAAAACTCTTTTAAGCTCCATTTTTTTTCCTGTGGAGTGGATCAACCTGGCGGATTTCTTTACATATTTTGTTTAAAAATAAAATCAGCTGTGTTCTCAAATGCATTACTACTGTTGTGTTTGTCTCACCTGTGTAATTTTTGGGTGCGTGCATTTGCTGTTGATCCCGTTGGGCTCTAGCAGCTGGCTGTCTGGGAAGGGGCAGTGTTGCTTGAGGGTGCAGCGGTTCTCTCCTGTACACCAAACGCACCCAAACAGTGGGTCTGCTTTCAGGCACAAACCGCAGCTTCCGCGCTGAGCATCACACTTATAAAGATGAACTGCACAGTAAGAAGGAGAGATATGTTAGACAACTATAGATAACCTTAACTCCTACAAAAATCTTATTATTCCAGACATCATCCCCTTATACTGCCATTCCCCCCTGCCTTTCCTCACAGAGTTTCCTACACTCTTGTCTCTCGTCACCCACTACGCATTTAACATATCATCTCCATGGCAACAGACCAGCCATTTTCTCTTTTAATTGCCATTAGATGCGTGTATGAAGTGCCCATCAAAAAAAAAAAAAAAAAAAACGCTCCAGGAGATGCTTCCTCCGCAGGCAAACAAAGGTAGGAGGCAGCACGAGAAGCATTCTCCATTTCAAGCATCTCCTTTGAAACTTTTGTTGCCTCTTTGATTCTGCACTCATCCTCAAGGATATATTTTGCAGATGTGTTTTTTTACACAGCACATGTAAATACGACCACAAACACCCTATGAACTTTGCCTTGCAGCTAAGTGTCATCTTGGCATGTAATACACATTTCAACTGTTTATTTCACACGCCTGACTCCACTGCCTTTGGAGAAAAAAAGCAGGTTTCCTGTTGCAAGACCACAAGCCACCACATGCTGATGTCTTCCTGGTACAACATAAATTGCTTACTGTTGTGAATTATCACTGGCTAAACTGAATAACTCAGCTGAATGCTGAAAATGCTAATTTTTAGTTCCAAATGTGCATTTTTAAGAAGAGTCAGATCTAAACAGAGAAAGTAAGTTCTAAGTGCATATTTCACGCATACAAGAATGAATAACTAAAGGAGCTGTTTGTAAGACTTGATCATAATGTAAGCTACAAGTGAATTTCTCTAAAATGCAACGTAATAAAAAATGTCATTAGTTTTTGGTAATTCAATTCAACAAGTAGGATTTGTATATTTTGTAGGTTAATTACATATAAAGTGCTATTTCTTGTGTTAATTTAGATCAATTTGACTTACAGCTAATGGAAAATGATGCACTCCAGATCCTCAGAAAATTTCGATTTGTCATATAAAATATAAGTAAATAATAACATATGAGAAATCTTACGCATCTACTCTACAATGTATGCATTCAAGGCTTGGTTAAAGTTGCTCTTGCATCACCTATAATGCTTAAAGGCATAGTGGAGGGTTTTCGCAATTTTTTGAAGACCCGGCCTCTTCAATTTAGAAAAGGGACGCAGGGTACAGGCTATGGGGATTGAACTGGGTACTTGCAACCTTCTCAGAGCACAAGCACACTGCTCTAACCACTAGGCCAACACTCCCCTAAAGAGCGTACACAAGGAGAAATGGGCTTGTGCACGCTCTGTTTAAAAGTTGCTGTTTGCATCGCTAATACAACCTTACATTTAAAAAAAAGAAGAGTTGCAATTTTTTCCACTATGTCAGACCACCATCGGTGAGTGAAAATGGGGATGAGAACCTAGGACGGCCTTACGTAAACAAATCACCAGAATGATTGAAAATTAGGAGGACCACTTATTTTGATGATCCATTCAACATCCTCCATTATACCTTTAAGTTCAGCATCCATTCTTTAAAAGACAGCCGGTAGCTTTAACAGAGGATTGTCTGCAAAGTTGGGAGCCATCCTTAACTGGATAATATTCCTAATTTTAATTGGAATATAGGTCAGACGCATTTGCTTGCCTATCCATTGTTTTTACCATCTAAACCTTAGCTGGACAAATGCAGTCTTCAATGTTTATATGTTTGTGTATGTTTATTAGTATCATGCAATTTTCTATTTTCAAGGAAAGGTTTCTTTGGAATTACTATTAGGGAGAGGCAATATTCATCAAAGCTGACAGAAAACTAAGAAAGGCATTAAGATGAGAGTTAATGTTACTACATAAGGCCTGCTGAAATTAAAAGGTGTTCTGAAAATAGGATAGTCTTCCATAGATATAGAGAAAGTGTAACAGCTAGGCAGCCAGATGGGGAAACAGAGGAACCAAATGGACAAAAAGGGGGAAAAAAAGAGGATGTATTGAAGTTAACCACCCTTCATGGCAACATCAGGGAATGGATGCCTCACCTCAGCACACCATCACCTGTTGCTATGGAGACACGCTGCAAGGGCAACAATTTAGAGGAAGTAGCTCCTACTATGTATGTCTAGTTGACAGTTTGTGTGGAGACCATGTTGGACTGTGTGTAAACTGAATAAGCTGATGAGCAGATGTTTCTCCATGTGTCTGTGCACATGAGTACACCAGCGCCTGCGTCTGTCTGAGTACTCACCTTTGTTGTGGGTGGGGTTATCAATGCTGAAATCTCCGTTCCAGGTGACGGTCAACTCCACAGGAAGACTGCTCATCTCCATCCCGTCATATGAATACTATAACCATAGCAACAAGAATGAGGCAAGTTTGAGTGAATTTAAGAGAGTGAAATCATCACACTGTGTGTTATTTACATGTTCAAATGCTTTTAGTGCATAATGTCCCCTTTCATCCCTAAAATGCATAATCAGCCACAACAGGTGGCTTTATACTCAGTTAGCAGACTCACCTACACACACTCTGGAGAGCATTCAAAGACGAGATTATTTTTCATTTGGTTCTGTATCACCAGCGGCATAAGAGGTTGGTGCTAGAATCATAATTTTCTGCTAAATTACAGTTTCCCTCTTTCACAGCTCAATCAAACTACAATGTTTGCCCTGTACTGTGATTATACACACACAATCCCACAGGCATCCTGACATGCACACATTAACACACACACGCAGAGAGTGATGAAGACAGACAGGAATATGGGATGTTATTGTATCAACAGACGATTAGCATCAAGACCAGCATAAAGCCGTTCATACTTGCTGTCAATGCCTTATTCAGTGAGAGGATGGAGCTTCGATGGAGGGGAGACAAAGTTACCCTCTTATCTCATATAATCCTTTTATACCCGGAGAACTAAACTTACCTTTTATCAGTGAAATAATCAGTGGAAGAAACCAAAACTTTTAAAGAATAGATTTAAAGAATAGATTTAAATTACTGAAAGTCTTCAGCAAGATTGAAGGAATGTGATCTATTGCTGATGCTTCATCTTACCGATTTGTTTTGACACTGCACTGAAGAGCTGTTAAAACGCAGGGCAGGAACTCTGATATCATTTCCCTGGATGGTTAGGAGGCACTCGTACCCTCTTTGTCCAGACTGGGGCTGGGGTAGGTTCTTAGCCCGCAGGGTAATGGGCTTTACCACATTGACTGGCACCAGTATCCTTTCTGCAGGCAGCAACTGTGGACAGCCCTGAAATGTAGGGAGAGGTTTAAAGTTATTATTTTATAATTATGAATTCAGAGAAATAGCTTTTGTTTTTTAGAATAGTAAACACAGTCTACACAATAAGACTCATATAGGGCTCCATAAAAACACATTAAAACATGGAGTGGATTTAAAAAAAAAAAAGATCCAGAGCACCTTCTAAATGTTGTCTCACTGACATTGTTTTCGTAACAGTTTCAACAAGACTTCCAATGTCATTCCATCAACAATAACCATCTTGAGATAAAATCAGGTTGGTGGAATAATCAATACTGTGTTGAAATGTTGATTCACTTTAGCTGTGGAACTCTACAGCCTTTTCAAAAGCTCCATGGGACAAAAGAATGCTTCTTTCATTAAGGCTTTCCTTCCTCAGTCAGTTTAGGTTGACAGTTATGCACTGGTAGGTTTGAAACAGAGAAAGTATTCACTCGTTTATTTATTTGACAGGAGAACACATATATTGCACAGTCCAGAGATAGTTACAAGCTAATTTTCACCTGTTGTCTCTGAGGAGAGGCAGAGTGACAGCAGGTTAAGACTAAGAGAGCAATAGCTTCTAATTCATAAAATTTCACGTGCAAAATCAAATTACAGGTTAATCTAGAATACAGAAATACATGACAAAAACAGAGAAATAAAAGAAACAGCAGATCAAAACAATGAATTTAAAGGAATGACATACTATGGTGAGAACACACCTGAAGGTCCTTTAGCCAATTCCTTGTTATATTAAACTTTAATGCACTACAATCTGAAAGAATTAATAGTAAAGAATTCCACATCCTGCTCTGTGCTGCTCTGATATATAAAAGCAGTTTTGTCCGTATGATGTCGATCTAAAGTTGACATAACAGCTTCCTCTTAAGGAAGCTCTGGTGGACCCGACACCTGCCTCATCAAATGATTTCACAAACGCTT